>JASPKZ010009702.1:0-127500 GCA_030220185.1 Diploptera punctata | reverse complement strand
TAGGGAATTCTAGGTGTAGTAGCTTCCCGTTGCTTTCCACACCGGTGAAGGATGATGATGATGATGGCCATATGATTTCGGGGACCGTTTGGACCTTAAAGTTTTCCTAACATTTGTCTTAGAGGTGAGGAAAAAGCCCGATAAAAACCTCACCCAGAAAAACTGCCCCGACCGGGGATCGAATCCGGGCCTGCTGCGTGATAACGCAGCACGCTACCCCGAGACCACAGCGGTGGACAACCTATATATAACCTATATATATATATATATATATATATTTCGATGTGATAATTAAATTTTGACACTTAGCAATGAAGGCCAAATAAGACATGAAAAGAAAAATATATGCCTGAACCGGGATTAAATTAAAAAAACGTGTAAATAAAGAAGTCTTACTGCTATAAAGTAAATATTCTCTTTAAAATGCTTACTTGTTATAGAAGCCACGAGGTGGTAGTGCGACCGATGTCCCGCTACCTCTCATGATAGAGAATTCTAACGAATAGGTAGTGCACTAACTTATACAAGATCTTTGGGCATCAAATTCCGGTTCAGACAATTATTTTAATTGTTAATATATATATTTGCTAATAATAATACTCACAGAACTCACCACGACATCTCTCATGTAGCTATGCACATTCTGTGAGAGTAACTCATATATTTTTCTTGATTTTTTTAAATTACAGTAAGTATAATAACTGAGCCACAATCCATAAATAAATAATAGTTTTAAAAAAATAAAACAACAACGCTTTATTAGCAACCCTAACTAACAAATGAAAACTAATTTTATTTCCAACACGCTTGGGATAACAATTAAAGTGGGTCAACAAAAAAAGCATCTTCAACACATCTAGAATAAAACTAGAGTTATCTACAAAAAATAATTTTACCATCAAAAGCGTGGGGTGCTCTTTATCAATTAATATATTTGATAATAAACAGATATTGGTAAAAGTAACGTCCCTAAGAAGAAAACGTAAAAACCATAAAAAGTACTCCACGCTTTTGATGGTATTTTTTTTAATAGATAACTCTAGTTTTATTCTAGATGTGTTGAAGATGATTTTTTTGTTGACCACTTTAATTTTATCCCAAGCGTGTTGGAAAATAAAATTATTTTTCATTGTTTTAGTTCGGTTTTCTAATAAAGCGTGTTGTTTTAGTTTTTTTTTAATTATTATTTATTTTTATTTTTTAGTTTGGTTATCTAATAAAGCGTATTGTTTTAGTTTTTTTAAACTATTATTCATTTTTTAAATTTTTAGTTTAATTGATTGTCATAAACCGGAATCACATTAAAATTTAATTGCTTACGATATTTTTAATTCTAAAAAAATCCTCCGTGCCGGATTTGAACCAGCGACCTATGGATTACTGAAATTATATACCACTACAGCCCACCGCTCTACCAACTGGGCTACCAGAGGATATAATATTAATTTCTTACAATGATGGACTAAAACGTCAATAATTCCGCAACATATTATACCGGTCTTTATTTTTTTTGATGTCCTGATGATCCTGACCAGGATCTTAGAAAACATATTTTGAAAATATTGTATTGTCATCAGTCCTATATAAGTATACAAAGTTCCAAGTCAATCCAATGTTTTTAAGTGGGATAAAATCGTGTTGAAAGATTCCGTTACATAGACAGACACAGATCAAGCTAATATAAAGCGTGTAAAAAAGAGTATTTTAAAATGTTTATATTATTGACGTATATATCATTGATTCAAAATTACAAAAATATAATAAAATGAATGGGGTAATACGAAGACATTTTGGTAAACAGATGAGGACAGAGACAAAACTAAGATTACATAACGTCACATCAAAAGCTGCTCTAAAATACGGAAGTGAAATTTGGATTTTAAATAAAAGAAACTCTCATAAACTTCAAGTAAGCCAAATGCGCTTCTTACGATCATTGTTAGGAGTTAATAGACTGGATCACCAAAGGAACACTACTATCAGAGGAAAACTTGGAGTAGCAAGTTTAAATGAAGATATCCAAAAATACCAACAAGAATGGAAAAATCATCTGAGAAGAATGGCAAGAAATAGACTTCCAAAATTGGCATTCCAATATACCCCAACTGGACATAGGGACCAAGGAAGACCAAAACATCGGTGGAAAGATCAAGACCATCTTCGCTAGGTTTACCGTACAGGCCACATGGCCTAAAACGAATTTGTTCATGATGATGATGATATCGAAATAGTCATTTATATAGACTATTTAACTCATGTCGCAAATGGTAGTCAATGACCAATCACGTTTCAATGAATTCTGTTTTACACCAATGAAAGTCGTATTTCACCTCGATCTTTATCGATTTCTCTTTATCAGTTCCCGCTTTTGTGATAAAGCAAGCTCCTCTTTTTTTACACGCTTTATATTAGCTTGACCTGTATCTATCTATCTATCTATCTATTTATCAATGTAACGGAATTTTTCAACGCGATTTTCACCCACTTAAAATCATTGGATCGACTTGAAACTTTGTATACTTGTAGAGGACCCGTGACAATACAATAATTTCATATTTAGTATTACACGCTTTATATTAGCTTGACCTGTATCTATCTATCTATGTAATGGAATCTTTCAACGCGATTTTCACCCACTTAAAATCATCGGATCGACTTGAAACTTTGTATACTTGTAGTGGACCCGAAACAATACAATAATTTAATATTTATTAATATTCTGAACAGGTTAGACCATTATTTTTCTCCGACAAATACATTGAATATAGCAAATAATAGATTCAGTGATTTTACTGAGTTTGTTTATTCAAAATATAAATGATTAACCTATAATGTTGATTATAATACTTTGATATGTTTCATTATTTCTCCACTAGAGTGCATTCTTACAATATTGCGATCCTATTTGGCAATAAATAATATAATCAACTTGCAGTGAATATACATAACCTCACATTTCTAATTTGTTTTCAAACATATATAAATATTTTAAAACACTGTTAACTATATTCAAATAATTATTTTTTAGTAAAGAGCTTCATTTTATTCGTTAAATAGTCCTAACAAATGTCACTCTTGAGTTCCAAATTCTCTAGATAAATTCACTCTTCACTTCGTGAGTCGTGAATTTATCGATAATTTGGAAATCACTCGTGGCGTTACTTATGAGAATAATAGAGCACATTTTTTTACGAAAAACATTGTATGACTGTATTAAGAGTTTGTGTGACAGTGGTTGTTGGTTGTTATGAGATTCCTAGTGAAATATGAGACAGAACTCTTCTCTGACACCAAGATGTTATGATGTCATCAAGAAAAGTTAAACGTCATTCCTATGCGTTGTATTTGCCTTGACGTCTGCAGAGAAAAATGCCCCAATGGGAGTACCGTATATTGTGAATTCTGTAGGCGTCCCATCTAGTGACATGACGCATAGTGAAAACAAGGTTCAATAACAAACCCACATGCTGTCCAAATAATACTGTATCTGTTACACTGGGAGTTTTTCTCTAACAGTCAAAACTACAAACCCAATATATCTTATAATGTAAACTCCTTAAAGACCCTTGGACTACCAGCTGACTGCTGGCCTAACATCATCATTGTATCAAGGTTTAGATATTTTGGCCTGTTCCGGCTTAAAACTAGTCACGCCATTTCTTCATAGGTCGGCCAACATTTCTTTTTCCTACAGGGTTATAGCTCAGGGCGACTTTTGGTATTCTTAATTGGTGACATGCGTTGACATTTTTCAATCATTGCAGTAATTGGTTGAATATTCAGTTCATTTCTGATGTCTATGCTTCTCTTATTACACTGGCCAACATGATTTTTGTACCAATAGTTGTACTTAATGCAGTTTTTTATCGTGTTTTCAAATACGTATTTGGAATTTCTCCATCGCCCACAGTTTTTTTTATTTCAATTTCAATTAATGGATTTAAATAATTCTTTTTTAATAAACGTTTTTTCGTCCATTTGTCCATTGTAAAATAAAACCAAATGAGCTAATTCAAAAGGTTTCAGCTATGGAAAAGAGATATTAAGGCAAGTGGAATCTTAATATGCTGGCCGATTATTGTTGGACCACCAAGAGGGATGCTCCACAGGCGAAATATAGCACAAAATCGTCATTTCTTACTTTCTAGGTGAGTCCGAATGTTCGAATATTGTGTAGTTACGAATGTAGAAAATATTAAAGTGTTTGAAATTATAAATTCCTGTCTCTAGGAAACCTTGCGTGTGGAGAAAAACCTATATCATACTTGAAATCAGGAGAAGAAATACTAACAGAATCACATATTTTCTTTCTGAGACAAAAACAATTATTTTTGTTGCAACGTACAACGTACAACCTGCCACAAATCGAAGAAATTCCATTTCTGAAGACTCTATTTCTTCTAACAGGTCTGCAGTTAATGCCCAGTTCTCACTGCCATTTAGATGTTGTGGCAATACAATTACTTCATAGAACTTCAGTAATTTTTGTTTTTGTACTTTGTGTTTCAATGTCCTTTGTATTGTTAGGCAGAATTGTCTAAATATTTTTAATTTCAGTTGAACTTCGTTAGTTTTTCTTGTATCTTATTTATATCCTAAATATTTAAACTTGTTTATTTGTTCAATAATTTTCCCGTAGGTAACATTTTTGGCTCTTCTGGGTTGCGTCCCCTGAAAAATGCATTACTTTAGTTTTATATGTTAATATTTTCATCTCAAAATCATGAGCAACCTAATGCAGCAATCCCCTCTATTTGGGGATAATATACAGAGCAGCCGTGAGAGAAGCTCAAAATGGCAGCTCCATCATAGTCCTAACCCTGCGTAGCGCTCGTAACGTGACCAGGGGATACTTTAATTAGCGGAAGGCTTAAACATTCACGCACCGTAACACCTTGTATTATTAAAGAGGTGAACGATCATCCAGCCGGTATAGGGGTGACACGTGATCAGAAAGTCGGCTTCCCAGCAGTTATAGGTGTTTTCTCAACCTGATGCCGCTCCTTATTGTAACTATCCGAATTCCTCACAATGCTGGGTGAATACCGATCCAAAACTAACTGAAATTCCATGAGATCACAGCACGCCAATGCCCCACGATCCGAGCTGAGAAATCCCGATATAAACTATAATAATCTAAGACGTTCTATTTCTTTAGACTATCCCTGTTGCTTATTTTCCCGCTCATTGTATATAACATATAATTTATTTACAACTTGATTCTTAAATTATGGGCCACACAATGTATGCAATGGGAACCAGGCATAAAATATAAGTATTAATTAAATATGGATTTTCATCAAGTAAACACCAACTCAATTGATTATAAAATAATACATGTTTATGCAAAGTTTGCATCAGTTTTTTAGATAAAAATATAGCCATCAATAATTATTAAAAAATGATTGGCACAAGTATGGTGTATGTATAGTTTCCTGATATGGAAGTGAAATGTGGTGCATTAAGGAATATATTGACGCAGGAAATGGACTATCTGAGAAAATATTAAGGATTAACGAAAATTGTCAAAATTTCATGTCAGGAAATGAGCAAGAGGATTCTTCCAGAGGAAATCTTCATCAAACGAAATGAAGAAAAATGATTAAGATGCTTGGGATATTGGGATATGTGACGAGAATGGTGGATGATATATGGCCGAAGAAAATCTTCAATTGGCGTCATTCTGGAAAATTAAGAGAGGAAGACAAAGATCTAAGTGGAAAGAAAATTTGCTGAGTGGGAAAAGAACCAAGGCATGAATTTGGAAGATGCATTGAATAGGAATATGAGTAAGTTGTAACTGATACAGAGAAAGCAGCCTCAGTCATAGAAATACTAATAAAATTCATATCAAATTCCGTTAAGGTGAATAGTCATAAGATAAAAGTTAAAATATGTACCTTGTGGCAGGTTCCATCGTCCTCAACTATGTTAAAATATTATATATATATATATATATATATATGTATATATATATATATATATATGTTATATTTTGTTATATTTTAAATATAATATTTTAACATAGTTGAGGACGACGGCACCTACCAAAAAGGTACATATTTTAAGTTTTTATCTTAAGCCGTAGAAATACTATATATCTTGTGAACGTTGTACATAATTAGGGATATATTGTGGTTTAATCAAATGAGTTACGCTGTAACTAAGTAACTAACTCATCCATCTATTGAACTCGGAGGTTTATGACTGCGCGGACATAAACTCTGCAAAAATCCCTATTCTGGACTTATGATTTTCAATCATCCCCTGTTAAATTTACCTCCCTAAAGTAATATTAACGTTATTCTCCTACATCATTCTTGGCCTATCTATAGAGTGTTTTCCCTCTCGTTCTCATACAATGAATTTCCTTGTCCATTCTTTTATTCCTCATTCGTCCCATACGTCCTGCCAATTGTAGTCTACGACATTTAACTGTCTTATTACATCTGGCTTCCCATAAAAGTCATGTAGCTCATTGTTTACAGTCTTCTCCATTCACTTGTCTGTTCGTCTCTTTTTGGTCCAAAAATTGTTTTAAACACTCGTAATTTTTTCTGCTCCCTTAAAGAAAGAGTGCATGTTACGCATCAATATAACTGGAACAATAACAGTTTTATATAGTATTTTCAGTTGAACGTTTTTCTTTAGTGAAGTTGGGGATAAAAATAGTCCCTATAATGCGTTAGAGCATGCATTTCCGGAATCAAGTCTACATTTCCGGAATCAAGTCTACTGTACGTTTAATTTATTTCTGCATATATTTAATGTTTGTTATAATTGTTCCAAGTATCTCTACTTAAATCCAGCCACGTCTTCAAACCTTCTCTGAATTTTCATTAACTGTAAATTTCCATTATATAATTATATCTACGTGGGGTCATACAATCGGTTTTATTAATATTTAATTCCAACCAAAATTTCGTACTATTGCTCAATACAATATGAGTGTTAGTCCTTAGTATGGACTCACTCACGCCTAACCATCAGCAATACCAACAACTTGTTAATATTATTGAGTTACACACCTTCCTTATCTTCTAAAAATGTGATGGCATGTTCTAGTTCGCAATTGAATAGTAGAGGCGATAATGCATCTTCTTGCTTTAACCCATGGTGAATTTAAAAAATATGCCTATTTACTTACTCGCTCTCTACTCTCTGTTCAATGTAGACTTATTCGAATAAGTTCAACTGCAATACTAGACAACTTCTCCGTGCTAATTGAGTCGTGTTGGAAGTCATATATAGTTGATATACAGTGTCGTTATGTCCTCAATTATTTGATAAAAGCTGTCTTATACTAAACATGTTCTATTTAGATATATGTCTTCTAAATACACATTGATGGTCACCTATGACCGTTTTCAATATAGGAAGTAACATTGGATTCTAATATAGCCTGTTTACTAGAATTTAGAAAGAATGGGGTGAATAAATAAAACACGAAAATCAAATTGAAAATGAAATATACAAAAAGTGGTTGAATTCAAACAAACTAGAAGATAAGATAAAATACAAAGAAACACAATAAAAAATTAGAAAATTTACAGCACCAGAAGAATACTAGAATGGGTGCCAATTGGTAGAAGAAGATGAAAACGACCAAAAATAACGTGGATTGATGGTGTTTTTAGCAGCATTAGTGAAAAAGGATTTGACGATGGAGTTTTGGAATGACAGAGATTTATGGAGGAGCATGACAGTAGATTAATTGGGCACATGAAGAGTTAAACATTGTGAAACCTGCTATATAAATATATTTTGTACAAAACTGGAAGTAATGTTATGCCCCTGTAAGTGCTGAAATTAGAGATTGATACGATCTTTTTTTTTTTTTTCAATTTTCTAATCATTTGAAAATCCTAATAAAACAATGATAATAATAATAATAATAATAATAATAATAATAATAATAATAATAATAATAACAATAATAATGTTTATTAGGAATATTCCACAATACAGTGTTTCTCCTTCAACCCGAAGTGACTTGTCGCCAGAGGCTTCTGTCTAAAGCATACTCTTCCATCAAATCACTAGCTTCCATTCTTCCCCTCACTCCATCTACCCAACGTTCTCTAGGTCTGCCTCTTCCACTTCTACCATCAGCTTTCCAATCAAGGATCCTCTTTAGTATTCTATCTTCTTCCATTCTTATGACATGTCAATGCCATTCCAAACGTTTTTCTTCTATTTTTTTCTAATATGTTTTTTTCAACTTGCGTAACTTCCCTTGTTGTGCTGATTCTGGCTTTATCTCGTCTTGAAATTCTCGTCGATCTCCTCCAAACATCCATTTATATTGCTAGTAATATGTTGGCTTGTTGTCTACATACTATTCAGATTTCGGATCCATCTTATAAAATGCTCTCTGACAGATCTTGGAATATAGTCTTCTTAGTTCTGTTTTTTATATTTATATTCCAACGTACTGAGTTCAACATAACAATGGCTCTTCTTCCATCAGTTATTCTTTCAATTTTCATTTTTATCTAAAATTGATCCTAAATATTTAAAATTTTTAACATTACGTATTCTTCCTGAATTGCATTTTAACTCATCTGTTGTATTCAATGAAAGATATTCTCTTTTATTAGAATGTTTCTGTGTTTCTGTAATCCCCTTTTTAATCTATCTCTAATTTCCTTAACTTGAAAGATCATCATCAGGATCCCGAGCAATCACCTCTGTTTACCTGCGTATAATTAATTAATAAATAATAATCCCATAGTAATTCTGCCCGAAGGCAGGTCCTTCACTGCAATCATAGCATATTCTTGCTATGTTTGCAGCTTTACTAGGGAATTGCGTAGGTGTGGTAGCTTCCCGTTGCTTTCCACACCGGTGAAGGATGAGGATGATGGTCATGATGATGATAATGATAAGGATGATGATGATGGCCATATGATTTCGGGGACCGTTTGGGCCTTAAAGTTTTCCTGACATTTGTCTTACAGGTGAGGAAAAATCCCGATAAAAACCTCACCCAGAAAAACTGCCCCGACCGGGGATCGAACCCGGGCCCGCTGCGTGACAAGGCAGCACGCTACCTCGAGATCACAGCGGTGGACTAAATAATAATAAATAATAATAATAATAAATAATACCGTAATATTAATATTATAATTTGTACGCGAATGTTGCAGTTTACCAGGTGTACACTGCCCTTCGAAATCGTTTAACAAAATCGGAGTCGTTCAGTAGTGCGATATTATTTACGAAGTGTAACAAGACCGCGTAAAATAGCACGTTTTACGCTCTGATGCGCTGTGAGGTTGAGTATTCAATTTTCACATGTGATGGAAGCTACATGAAGCAGTCAAGTGTACTTTAAAAGCAAGCAAATTGTTCGTCTCAAGTGGTGAGGGATGGGAATTTGCCGACAGAGAAGAGCTATCAAACGCGAGGGGTTTACTTCCCGTACGTCAGAACCCTGCTATAACTGTTCTTTTAAAGAATGTCTCTCTCACTCTTTATCGTACACGGCTCTCTTTCTCATAAACTGGAACTATTTTAATCAACTGGTAATTATACATATCAACGTGTCTCAACCGGTAGTTTTTGAGACACGTATTCGGGATGTTCCGTGTTCAAACCACCTTGTGGATCAAACTACAGAGTGATTCAGAAATATGGCTATACGTTTGATCGCATTTTGTGACGAAAATATTATTATTAAAGGAAATATGATGTTATCGTTGGAAAGGGAATCCTTCAAATTACAACAATAGAACAAAACAAAACTAATCACTGCTCAAGTGCAGCTTGGCGGGTTGATTTTTTTGGGCTACCGTCGAACGCCTCTACAATTCTCTTCGTTGTTTCTGCATCCGTGCTAATGCGAGGCCTTCCAGGATGTTTGATTTTCTGCATCCTTCCCGTTTCCAGCAGTCGTTTTCTCCACTTCCCCACAGTCGACGGCTGCAATGCTACGTTAAACTCACGTCTTGCCCGTCTTGTGGCCTCACAATCATTAGCATACGTTATTGCCCATGCAGCAATTGTAATTTGCTGTTGCATATTCAACGCCATTTTGACTAATGACGTAAGTTCTACAATTTTTTGTTTTATTCCATTATTGTAATTTGAATAATTGTCTTTCCAACGGTAATTTCATATTTCCAGTAATGGTAATATTTTCATCATACAATGCGATCAAACGTATAGCCATATTTATGATTCACCCCGTAACATATTTTTCTCCCGGTTTCCTCAATCGTTAAGGCAAATGCTGTGTTAAATTATATTACCAAAGCACATTTAATCCTTATTTAAAACAATAAAAATTGTACCCGTGATTGACATCTTCCTCAACAAATAAAACATTGTTTAAAAATATTCAACTAAGCCTTTAGAAACTAGTTCCATTTTCAAAGCTGTCCTATTATTATTATTATTATTATTATTATTATTATTATTCCAATGGCGCTACAGTCCATAGCGGGCCTGGACCTTCTTGATGCGAGACCTCCAATCTTCTCTATCCAACGCTCTCTGTTGCCAGTTCCTACAGTTCAGGATCTGACTAAAATCTTCCTTCCCTGAGTCCATCCATCTTTTCGTAGGTTTTCCATTGGCCGCTTTCCAAACATTTCCTCCGTCATCACTTTCTTATGCATACATTCTTTGCCCATTTTTTTAACGTGTCCGGCCCATTGCATTTTATCAAAAATTTCACAAGAGTTGATAAATCAGGTTCCTTAAAAAGGTCATAGATTTCCTTATTATACCTCATTGTCCATTTTCCATTCTCTTTACTGGTTCATATATCCTTCTCAAAATCTTTGTTTCAAAAGTGTTAATTAAATTATCAGAGCTCTTTGCCATAGTCCAATTTTTACTTCCATATACCAATTTTGGATGTATGTAGGTTTTATATAGCATGACCTTGTCGTTGGTGGGGGTCCTTGCGTATCACAATGATTCTTTGGGCTATGCCAGCGGTAGCTTAGCTACTGGTAAAGTCTCCCAAGCTGGACAGGTGAAACGTGAGTGATCAGATGAAGACGCAATCCAGAAGAGGACTCCAACGGTTTCGATGGCGGATGGGGAATAAGATTCCCAACGGCGCGGCGGAGAAGGCGGAAGAGAGGACCTACCTGCTGCCTTGTAGGATAAAGTTGACCCTGATTACAAGCTAATGTTTTCAACGCGCTTGGGATAAAATTAAAGTGGTCAACAAAAAAAAATCATCTCCAATACATCTAGAATAAAACTAGAGTTATCTACAAAAAAATAATGTTACCATCAAAAGCGTGGGGTTCTCTATATCAATTAATTTATTTGATAATAAACAGATATTGGTAAAAGCAAAGTCTCTAAGAAGAAAACGTAAAAACCATAAAAAGCACCCCACGCTTTTGATGGTAAAATTATTTTTTTTTGTAAATAACTCTAGTTTTATAATAGATGTGTTTGAGATGATTTTTTTTTTGTTGACTACTTTAATTTTAACCGAAGCGCGTTGGAAATTAAAATTATTTTTCATTTTTTAGTTCTGTTTTCTAATAAAGCGTGTTGTTTTAGTTTTCTAAACTATTATTTATTTATTCTTCATCTACAATGAAATGTATTACTTTAATTTCATATCAGTTTTTTTATTAAAGAGTAAATTACGGACTTGGTCCAGTTTTTCTCTAAACCTCTCATATGTACAGTGGAGGATTGAGGGTTTTTTTTTTAATCCAGGCATATGGCGATTACATTTTTTACATACGACCGCGCCGTAGCCGAGCGGTTAAGGTAGGAAGCCTTGGCGCAGAGCTACGGGACTTGCGCTGGTTCGAGTCTCCATGGGGGAAGAAATTTTCTCATGGTATTTCGGCTAGTATGGGACCGGTTCCCACCCAGCATCGTGAGGCAATTGGGTAGCTACAATAAGTAGCGGCTCCAGGTTGAGGAACCAGCTATAACGGCTGGGGGACTCGACATGCTAACCACATGACACCCCTACACTGGCTGTTGATCATCTACCTCTGTGATTGACACATGTGGATGTGAAGGGCCAGCAGCCGGCTGGTAAAAGGGCAACCGCTGAAAAGTGGAAAGACCCTCAATCGGACATACGACCTCGGTGACTCAGAGATTGAAAATGTTTTATAAATTTTCATACTGGATGGTTAATTAATCGAAGCCCAACCCGGATTATTTCAAGATAAAATACGATTAAAAGTAACTTAATATTAATCTAACTCTCTGGGGCACTCTCAAAACTAGAGGTTTGTGATCGCGCAGACATATTTATCCATACATCCCTACCTGAGCTAACGTTTTCTAATCATTCCCTGTATAATTTAGCTGCCTCATATTATGGTTTGTCGGTCACGGTGGATTAGTGGTTAGTTCCTTGTCTCTGGTCCCACGGGTCGCGGGTTCAAACCCGGTCGGGGTCGATTAATTTATTAGGATAGAAAAATCCAAGGAGAATATCCTCCAGAAGAGACTTTAAGCCGTGGTAACAGATTTTGAATATTTTCAGGCTCGTAAAAGAATCTTAAAGCTGAATAATGAGGTCTCTAAGCAAAATTTACCGACCATCATCATCCAAGTAATACGAGTACCTCATTTGCCTACTACATATCTTATGGGTTCGGTATGATGACAGTATATCATTTATGACATCTGTAGGGAAATAAGCGTAACTAAATTAACTAGTAACTCATAACTAGGGCTAGGATTTTTATGTAGAAAAAGGTAAGATTGCAACATAGTATAATAGGAAGTTAGACTTATAACTGTATCTTGTTTTTTGTTTCACACATAAACAGTTGAATAGTATAATGAGAAGTTAGACTTCTGACTGTCTTTTGTTGTGGTTCCATATACAAACAGTTAAATAATATATATACTATCTGCATTGCAATCTTATCTTTTAATACATTAATATCCTAGCTCTACTCATAACAAAGAAGAGGCTAAGATCCAACATTGGGCTGTTATACCATTGTAGCAGATAGAAATCACGATTAACGTTATTTCCCCATCTCATTCTTGGCTGAACTACTGGAAGCTTAATTTCTGTTTTTTTCTAAAATAATATTATCTTCTTCTTCTTCATTGGTGTCTTGACCCTTGAAGTTTCACCTTCACCTCCCTTTTAACAAACAACTATTCACTTCGATCACTTGTTTTAGATTCAAGTTCCTGATTCCTGCCTGTTTTAGATCTTGTACATCATAATAATATCCCAACCTAGATCTATCAATAATTTTCTTACTATCCAGTTTGAAGTGAAAATAATAACTAACTAACTCACTGGCACTATCGAACCCGTAGATTCATGGCCGCACGAACACAAGCTCTCCATAATCCATATCCCAGCAAATATTTTCCAATCATTCCCTGTATAAACTGCCGCTTGAGGGTCTTTCCACTTTTCAGCGGTTGCCCTTTTACCAGCCGGCTGCTGGCCCTTCACATCCACATGTGTCAATCACAGAGGTAGATGATCAACAGCCAGTGTAGGGGTGACATGTGGTTAGCATGTCGAGTCCGCCAGCCATTACAGCTGGTTCCTCAACCTGGAGTCGCTACTTATTGTAGCTACCCAATTGCCTCACGATGCTGAGTGGGCACCGGTCCCATACTGGCCGAAATACCATGAGAAAATTTCTTCCCCCATGGAGACTCGAACCAGTGCAAGTCCCGTAGCTCTGCGCTAAGGCTTCCTACCTTAACCGCTCGGCTACGGCGCGGGACCTTGTATAAACTACTTCCCTCAAAATCATGGTTAATGTTATTCTCATACTTTATTCTTGGTCTACCAACTGGGCGTTTTCCCTCTGGTTTCCCTACAAGAAGCTCCATGCACGTCTTTCATTCCCCATTCGTGTCACATGTCCTGCCCATCATAGTCTACGATACTTAACTGTCCTTATAATAGCTTATAAACCTGAAAATAATACTATACCAACAAAAATTAATAACTGCTTGAACTTATAGTATGAACGTCCACCAAAATGTGGGTGTGAAGCCAGCAGTCGGTCGGTAAGTCAAAGGCCTTAATAGCAGTGTCGCGCCATGAAGTTTAGAGTACAAACTTACAGATATGGATGTGAAGCCAGTCGCTTGCGTTCTTACCTGTAACAATAGATCAAATGAAAATTAGTTAAATCAGTATTAGCAATTGCCGAAATACAGATTGTGTCACAACTATTAAAACTACAAATTTTTATCGCTAAATCGTTCATTTTTATTTAGCCTTATAATCAAATAACACTAATTATATGAACTTTTTATGTCCAAAAATGTGTTTACTTTCAATAAAAACAAGAATTAATCATTATCTCAATCAAAAAATTAATTTATTAAGTCAACGATTCAATCTCCTTGTGTGAGATCATTTTCAAGACATGGTTGAAAATGATCTCACACAAGGAGATTGAAACGTCGACGTAATAAATTAATTTTTTGACTGAGACATTTCTGGTGTTCTCTCCTGGCATTGGCTTAATTCTAACCCACTTCTGAAGTTGGGGCGCCTAGAAGCGGAGTTACATTATCCCGATGATATGATGGGTGATAAATGATAATGAAGCGCCAGGAGAGTTCTTAACCTAAACTTAACGTAAATTCCAGAGCATGGGCAACCACAGGATTGATTTCCTTTAAGGAAAAATTGTTTTGGTTTGACCGGGAATCGAACCCGGAACCTCATGAACAGTAGCCAGAAACGCTGACCTCTAACCCTTGAGGCTGGTCAAAAAAATGACCGAGATAACGATTAATTATTATTATTATTATTATTATTATTATTATTATTATTATTATTATTACAGTCCATGGTACTAAAATGTTCCGATATCAGGGCGTTTTATGGAATATTAAAGTACTTTAAAGATGGGGCACGCTGTAGTGTAGTAGTTAAGGCAGTGCGTTATAAACCAGAAGATCGAGGGTTCGATTCCCGATGGGATCAGGATTTTTAAACTGAAGCAAACCTTCTGCTGGCACCATGGACCTGGGGTCGACTCAACCTCTAACGGAAATGAGTTCACTGGGGATAAAAGCGGCCGTTACACAGAGTTGACAACCCGGCTAACATCAAGTGCCGATTTTCTAGAAAAAGTGGGAGCCGTAACCTCCTACTATCTCTAGGGTCTGCTATGGCCTGTAGTGGGATCACTTTACCTTTTTACTGAAAAAAAAAACTTTTTTGCGCGATAGTGCGTTTTGTCGTGGCCATGATTGAAATTCAACTTCCTACATTCGGGGTTGCCAATCTAAATAACTATACTGTAATATTACATATTATAAACCTCGTGCGGAAGTAAAACCACTGCCTTTATGTATATTACTTACAATGTATATACAAAAATATATCAAAGGTAGTATTAATATACATTATATGAAACAAATCACAGCATATTAAATGAACTGAACTTTATTTGAAACAATATAAAACAATAAATACGTACTAGCCGACATTTTATTGCTGATTGGTGTCACGGCCTGCTGTAGTTTCAACTAATAAAACATTGCCCATACTGATAACGTTAGTCAGTTGTTTATTATGAACGCAAATATTTCCAACAAAGATGTTATTATTTTACTATTATTTATTATTTTGAAAACACCATCGCGCAAAAATAATGTACAACGGAAATTAAAAACCTCGCTATGGCTCGTTTTTAAACATTTTCCTCGATTCTGTAAACACAACTTCCCAATTTCGCATCGTAATATACTATTTTGATACTTCTACAGTGGAACCTCTATAACTCGAACCTCCTTAAGTCAAATGCCTCCCTAACTCGAAAAAAAAAATCCTCATTCCCTTCCTTTCAAACTCAGAAACCTCAATTACTCGAATTATAAGACCTCTGTTACTCAAAACCATCTATAACCCTTTAAGGCGTTTCAGTATATATTTTTCCTCTATATCTAGAAAAAACGTCCACCGCTGTGGTCTCGAAGTAGCGTGCTGCCTTGTCACGCAGCGGACCCGGGTTCGATCCCCGGTCGGGACAGTTTTTCTGGGTGCGGTTTTTTATCGGGGTTGTCCCTCACCTGTAAGACAAATATCAGGGAAACTTTAAGGCCCAAACGGTCCCCGAAATCATATGGCCATCATCATCATCCTTATCATTATCATCATTTTTCATCGGTGTGGAAAGAAACGGGAAGCTACCACACCTACAATTCCCTAGTAAAGCTGCAAGCATAGCATGAAAATAATATGATTGCAATGAAGGACCTGCCTTCGGGCAGAATTACTATGGATGGATGGATCTAGAAAAAACTGTATTTTACCTCTGTATTTCAAAGAAACCAATGTTTTTTATCGCCTCTTTGTCTAGAAATCTGTAAATGAATAACCTCTGTAATTCGAAATATATATATATATGTAAGACCGGTCGACTCAACACATGTTGCATATTTTGGTATTTGCCTATTTTTATTGTTGTGGCTTTCCTTTGAGCTCTACCGACCGAAGTAATTATTTTGTAGAATTGTTTATTAACAGAATTGAGTTTTAGTTAGCGTCTTGCTTTATACTAACTTATACCAGTACGTACTAACATATCTGTTAAGGAAAATTCGAATTTTTAAAATTAAAATTAAAAACACAGACTTTCAGGAAAGTTAGAAGTGACAGAAGCTGTAAAGAAGTGTAATAAGAAGAAATACACCGCTGAATAATAATAATAATAATAATAATAATAATAATAGTTTAATGTAGCTGGCAGAGTTAAGGCCATAAGGCCTTCTCTTCCACTCAACCAGCGAATAGTAAAATTATACAAAAATTACGTACATATTACAATTTTAAGATATTATTAAAATATAGACTAAACAAAATACAATGTTGATGTAATCTAATACTAGCTAATACTAACAAAAACATAGAATATAATAAAATTAAAATGATATAAAATAAAGTAAGTAGCTTCCTAGATGATTATTAATGGAATGCTCTATATAGTTGTTATGCAGTTAATGTTTTCATTGTGTCGAACTTAAGATATCAGATAAATTGTATTTAAATAATGATAGCGATTGACAGTCCCTGACATGACTGGGAAGTGAGTTCCATGCTCTAGTCATAGATATTGTGTAAGATTCAGAATACAGACAGGTCCTGTGTTGTGGTATCAAAAGTAAAGAAGAGTCTTGTGATCTTGTTCCTAAATTGCGATGAGCCGATAAATGTTGAAAACGTGTTGTTAAATAAGTTGGTAAATATGTGTGCGGAATTTGGAATAGTAAGGTATGTGAATGTAAAATTCTTCTGTCATTTAGGCGTAGCCATGATAAGGCCTGAAATGAAGGAGACACGTGGTCATAACGACGGAGATTGAATATAAAGCGAATGCACGCATTATGAGCACGCTGTAGTCTGTCAGATAGATTAGTTGTCAGATTAGTCAGTAATATGTCGAAGTGTGGCATTATAAGAGTCTGTACAAGTATTTGTTTTAATTTTGTAGGATAGAAATTTTTAAAACTATTTAGGGAGTGAAGAATTGACAACACTTTCTTGCAGGTATTATTCACCTGGATTTTCCAGTCTAGGTGTTGGTCCACATAGATACCCAGACTTTTACTACTGAGCTGTAGGGGTTGTTTTTGTCATTTAGGAGAATGGTAGGGATATTTTCTTAATTTATAATGCTTTGGATCCGCCGATATCCTATAATTATGCACTGTGTCTTGTCAGCATTTGGCTTGCTGATGAGTACTGTCAACAATAATAAAAAGTCAATGCGAAGAACTAGAGAAATAGAGAGCGGTCAAAATGTATTGAGTAAAAGGCAACGAATTGCAAAGTTTCTGCTCTGCATACTACAGATAATAGTATATTACGATGCGAGGTTGGGAAGTGTTTTTTACAGAATCAAGGAAAATATTTAAAACCAAGTGATAGCGAGGTTTCTAATTTCCGAGATTCTGTAAAACACTTCACAAACTTGCCTTGTACATTATTTTCTGCGCGACGGTGTTTTCAAAATAATAAATAATAGTAAAATAATATCTGTGTTGGAAATATTTCCGTTCATTATAAACAATTCACTAACGTTAACAGTGTAGACAATGTTTATTAGTTGAAGCTGTAGGAGGCTGTGAGACCAATTTAGGGATACAATGGCGGAAAGTACGTATTTATTGGTTTATATTGTTTCAAATAAAGTTCAGTTCATTTAAAATGCAGTGATTTGTTTCATAATATATATATATATATATATATATATATATATATATTAACACTACCTTTTTGATATTTTTTGTATATACATTGTAAGTAGTATACATAGAGGGAAGTGGTTCTACTTCCCACACGCCTGTTTGTAATATGTAATATTACAGTATAGTTATTTAGGCTGGCAACCCCGAAATGTAGGAACTTGAACTTGCAATCATGGTCGCCATTGCCGAAGTGCGACAAAACGCACTATCGCGCAAAAATAAACTTTAAATTATATAAAGAAAAAATACTTTTTTTAAATCGCCCACTTAATTATTATGTAGGCCTACATACTTTTATTTGTTTTTAATTTAAATTGATTTTATTTTGATTGTACATACATAAATGTTACTTTTATATTATTTAGTCTAATAAGCATTACCTCTGTAACTTAAGAGTCCTGTGGCGTAGAAACTAAACCTCTGTAGGTCGAAAATGCGACTTTGAAAACTCTCTAAGTCAAAACTGTTCATAGTCGAAAACTCTATAACTCGAATGTATTTGCATCTCACTTGAATTTCGACTTATAGAGGTTCCATTGTATATGGGAATTATTGATGTACCTGATGATTGCTGTTTGAAAAGTTTAATTTCCCTGTACGCATACGGCAAAATTACTTTGCTATACACAAATCACAAAGTAGTCATGGCAACTAAAACAAATAGGTCATACCAACGCAACTCCTTAATCAAAATACCTTATCGGTGGTGGGCAATGAAAACCTCGCAATCCCATTTAGGTAAATTTTACAAACAATTAAGTGTTTTAAATAATTATGAAAATTAATACAGCAATAGTTCCCACATATTTTACTACAGAATACAAGTCAAGTTATTAATAAATTTGTAACCCGTATTCTCACATATGTCTGTGCTGGCAACTGGAGTTATGTGGTTTTGAATGACAGATGATGTTACAAGGTTTTCATTGTCTACCGCCGTTATGCCATTAATGTTAACTCAATTTAAACTGTACTATATCCATACACCCATAGTAATTCTGCCCGAGGGCAGGTCCTTCACTGCAATCATAACATTTTCATGCTATGCTTGCAGCTTTACTAGGGAATTGTAGGTGTGGTAGCTTCCCGTTGCTTTCCACACCGGTGAAGGATGATGATGATAATGATAAGGATGGCCATATGATTTCGGGGACCGTTTGGGCCTTAAAGTTTTCCTGACATTTGTCTTACAGGTGAGGAAAAACCCCGATAAAAACCTCACCCAGAAAAACTGTCCCGACCTGGAATCAAACCCGGGCCCGCTGCGTGACAAGGAAGCACGCTACCTCGGGACCACAGCGGTGGACCTGTATTGTATATATTTTTAATTAGCTTTATTCACTATGCGCCATTACATAGCGTAATACTACATACTATATTTGAATTTACATCACATTCATTTGAGATTATGGTTCATATAGACATGTTCTTAATTGCTTTAATCTAATCTGATATTCTCTGCCTATTTGGTTACACAATATAGGCTATACAATATATATAATTTGTACAAAGATTGTTTAGGGTGATACAGTTTGTCTATAACGTGCCAAAGTCAATGTTTTTAATAATTTTTTAAAAATGCTGTAGGTGTCTTAAGAGTAGTTTCTGCTCAGGTACTGACCATTGTGCTTTTTCCAGTTCAATCGCCAGTTTCATCTCGTCCCGTTGTTTTTTAGATTTGGACACCTGTAGAGTAGATGCTGTACTAATTTTCCTCTTGCAGACAGGTACAAGTTGGGATCATCTATTGCGCCAATCCTGTAAAGATATGCCTTCGTTTTGCCGTGTCCACTTATAATTGCTGTTGTTGCTAGATTAATAGGGATCTTTAGTTTCATTCTGAGGATGACAGAAGGAAGGAACCGTTTGCATTGGGAGCCTTTGGTTGTGTTGTCCCCCTGTTGTTGTCATTGCTCAAGCCCTTCTTCTTTGACAGCACTCAGGATTGAGGTTTTGGGTTGTATGGTATATACTAAGTTTGTGCTGTTTTCAAGAGCAGCTTCTTTTGCATATTTGTCAGCTAGCTCATTCCCGATGAATCCTGCGTGCGCTTTGATCCATGAGAAATGTATGGCACATTGTTGTTGTTTAAGGCTTCTGAGTTTGTTGTGTATCTCCCCTATTAGAAAGTTATGTTTAGAATTGTTTATCAATAATGCTACTGTTATTAGGCTGTGCCCTCCATGGTATCTTTACCTTGTCGTGGTGGAGTGGTTTGTGTGCTTAAATGATCCTGAGAGCTATGCCGGCGGTAGCATTGCTGCCGATAGGGTTACCCATGCCGGACTGGTCGAAGGTGATAAGCCAGACGAAATAAGTACCTTGGTCGAAAGAGTGACGATCTTTCACCGTAAAAATACAACCGTCAAGAAATGCGGACATGAGTTCTACTGGGGTAAAATTTTCCGGAGGTCAAATAGTCCCCCATTCGGTTCTCCGGGCGGGGACTACTTCAGGGAACCCATGCCAAAGGCTCAAACACAGGGACATGTTCCTAGGAACATTGAATGTTAGGACTTTATATAATAGCAGGCACTAGAGATATTAACGCGGGAATTGGATAAATCGCCCTTGGATATAGTCGCTTTACAGGAAGTTAGGTGGCCAGGAGAAGGTAGTCAGGAATCAGGAAGCTTTGCATTATACTATGGGGGTGCAGAAAGACCTGCATTTGGAACGGGTTTTTTAGTCAGAAGGAGGATCCTGTCCGCTATCCGAGATATTAAGTTTGTTAGTGATAGGATATCATACATAATTCTAAAGGGTAAACGACATGATTTTATAATTGTAAATGTACATGCCCCCACAATAGATAAAGATGACAAGATCAAGGATGAGTTCTATGAAGAATTAGAATGCTTATTTGATAGCCTTTCACAATATCATATGAAAATTGTCTTAGGAGATTTTAATGCAAAAGTGGGGCAGGAAGATATATTCAAACCAACAATAGGCAAATTCAGTCTTCATGAAGATAGTAACGACAATGGGGTTAGATTAGTCACATTTGCCACATCAAAGAATCTCATTGTTAAGAGCACAACATTTCAGCATAAGGATATTCATAAATACACCTGGACGTCCCCAGATGGAGAAACGCGGAACCAGATAGATCATGTCATCATCATCATCATGAACAAATTCGTTTTAGGCCATGTGGCCTGTACGGTAAACCTAGCGAAGATGGTCTTGATCTTTCCACCGATGTTTTGGTCTTCCTTGGTCCCTATGTCCAGTTGGGGTATATTGGAATGCCAATTTTGGAAGTCTATTTCTTGCCATTCTTCTCAGATGATTTTTCCATTCTTGTTGGTATCTTTGTATATCTTCATTTAAACTTGTTACTCCAAGTTTTCCTCTGATAGTAGTGTTCCTTTGGTGATCCAGTCTATTAACTCCTAACAATGATCGTAAGAAGCGCATTTGGCTTACTTGAAGTTTATGAGAGTTTCTTTTATTTAAAATCCAAATTTCACTTCCATATTTTAGGGCAGCTTTTGATGTGATGTTATGTAATCTTAGTTTTGTCTCTGTCCTCATCTGTTTACCAAAATGTCTTCGTATTACCCCATTCATTTTATTATATTTTTGTAATTTTGAATCAATGTCACTCTTATACTCTGCAAATACACTTCCTAGGTAAGAGAAATCTGACACTTGTTCTATAATTTTTCCATCAATCTCAATTCTCACCCGTTGTATGTTTTTTCCACACATTGCCATTGTTTCGGATTTTGATATGGAAATTTCATATTATATTTGCTGGCAATTTTGAATAATTGATATGCTGCTATTTGTAAGCTATCTTCGGAATTGTATTAGTGGATAAACGCTGGCACAGTAGCATCATTGATGTTAGATCAGTTAGAGGGACAGACTGCAATTCAGATCATCATCTGGTCAGGGTGAAAATCAGACAACGGCTGTCGCTTATGAGAGGAACAATTGCTAAAGATGATTCTGTAAAATATGAATTAAAAAACTTGAAAAATGATGAAATGCGGCAAGAATACCAAATCAAAATTGCTAATAGATTTGAAGTACTGGAATCTTCAGATGACAATGTGGCAAACGAAGAAGAAACTGATATAAATAAAGAATGGGAGGCTATAAGAGATACTATTAAATTGTCAGCATCAGAAAGCATTGGTTGTTTAAAAAAGAGGCAAAACAAGAAATGGTTTGATGAGGAATGTGCCGACATTGTAAAGAAAAGAAAGCTAGCAAAAATGAAATGGTTACACGAGCCAAAGAGGTAAATTTAGAGCAATTGGGTAGTGTTAGACGGGAAACCACTAAGTTACTAAAGAGTAAAAAGAGGGAATATTTGAGAGAGAAGATTAATGATCTTGAAATGAATGCAAAAAATAGGAACATTAGAGAATTATATCAGGGAATTAGTATAGAGAAGAAAGGGTTTCAGGCTAGAACAAACATAATTCGGAATGAAAATGGGGATATGATTGCAGATTCCAAGAGTATATTAAATAGATGGAAAAGTTATTTTAATCAGCTATTAAATGTACATACAGAACAGGACATTGAGGAGGATAAGTTACAGACAGCAGAAATGCTAGTCGCAGAGCCAAGTGCATTAGAGGTTGAAATGGCAATTGAAAATTGAAGATGTATAAAGCATCAGGTTCAGATGAGATCCCAGCAGAACTGATAAAATCAGTGGGAGAAAAATTGATGGACAAGATACGCTGGTTGCTTAGTATGATTTGGGAAAAAAGAAGCTCTTCCAGATGAATGGAAGGAATCAATTATCGTACCAATTTATAAGAAAGGAGATAAAACTGATTGCAACAACTATAGGGGCATCTCATTACTTTCAACTTCGTACAAAATTCTAACAAATATATTAGTAAGCAGACTTACTCCCTATATCGATGACATTCTAGGAGATCATCAATGTGCATTTAGAAGAAACAGGTCTACAACAGATCAGATTTTTAGTATAAGACAGATTTTAGAAAGGAAATGGGAATATAGAGGTACTGTACATCAACTATATGTAGACTTCAAAAAATCACATGATTCAATTAAGAGGGAGAAATTATATAGTATCCTGCTGGAGGTCGGAATTCCTAATAAGTTAGTTAGACTTATACGAATGTGTCTAAATGGCTGAAAGAGTAGGGTGCGTGTAGGCAAACAGTTTTCAGACACTTTTGAAATCCAGAATGGGTTGAAGCAAGGAGATGCACTATCTCCTCTACTATTTAATTTTGTACTAGAGCATGCCATTAAATCTTTAGAGAATGAGGAAGGCTTACAACTGAATGGTATTAATAAGCTGTTAGTTTATGCTGATGATGTAGTACTACTGGCCGATAGCGAGGAGATACTAAAGGCCAACACGTACACACTATTGAGTAACACTAAGAAATTAGGACTGGAAGTAAATATCAGTAAAACTAAATATATGGTCACACGTAGAAATTCAGTATACTGTATAATGGAAATGGACAGCTAATGACAAATGAGGGAAATTTTGAGGAAGTGGCTGAATTCAAATACCTAGGAACAATAATCACAAATAGGAATGAGATGCACAAAGAAATTAAACATAGGCTCAATTCTGGAAATGCATGCTATTATGCATTGCAGAGACTTTTGATGTCCCAACTCCTTTCAAAAAACGTTAAGCTGAAAATATATAAAACTATTATTCTACCAGTTATATTATATGGGTGGGAAACATGGACTCTTACTTTAAGGGAGGATAGGAGAATACGAGTATTTGAGAATAATGTTCTTAGGAAAATTTTTGGACCAAAGAGAGATGAAGAGACAGGTGAATGGAAAAGACTACATAACAATGAACTACATGGTCTTTATAGGAAGCCAGATATAATAAGAACAGTTAGGTCTCGTAGACTGCGATGGGCAGGACATGTTGCGCGTATGGGGAATGAAAGACGTGCATGGAAACTTCTTGTAGGAAGGCCAGAGGGAGGACGCCCAGTTGGTAGACCAAGAATGAGGTGGGAGAACAACATTAACTATGATTTGAGGGAAGTAGATTATACAGGGAATGATTGGAAAGCATTAGCTCAGGATATGGATGTATGGAGAGCTTATGTCCGCCCGGCCATGAACCTACGGGTTCGATAGTGCCAGTGAGTAAGTAAGTAAGTAAGTTACTAGGCTGTCTGTGTAAAGAGCTATGTTTCTTTCCCAATGCATGATGTTCGAGTAGGGCTTCCAATGCTTTTAAAATTGCAATCTGTTCTGCCTCATTGTTGGAGCACTTACCGTGCAGTTTGGCTTTAATTCTGTGTAATAATACACCCTGTTTGTAGAACACTGCTGCTGCTCCAACCCTGCCTTGTATCCTACTTCCTCAGTGTATATTGTTTTTATTTACTTCCACTATGGTTATTATTTCGACTGGATGGTGCCAGGTACTTTTTTGGAGTGGCGTGTCAAAATCCACGCCGTCTAGTATCATTCCATGTGTGATTCTGTGAATTTTTGTTGCTTCGTTAATTGTTATGTTAATAGGTTTTACACCAGCTATTACACATGAAGCTTCAAAGGACAGTGTTTTGTAGCCCTTAGCTATTTTGACGTTTATTAATCTCTGAACTCTCTGCAGTTTCTGTAAGTTCTTCTCCTTCCTTAAGACATGTTCCCAGACTGATGAGCCGTATGTTAGAATAGGTACGATTGTACCATAGTAGATAGTCCTTAGAGTTTTGTGGCCTAGACCCTATTGCAGTTGTGCTGTTTTGCTCAGCATATCAGAAGAAGTGACTTCCCGGATATATAATCTATGTGCTTATTG
Source organism: Diploptera punctata (assembly GCA_030220185.1). Lineage (NCBI taxonomy): Eukaryota > Metazoa > Arthropoda > Insecta > Blattodea > Blaberidae > Diploptera > Diploptera punctata. Next base: position 102,518 of record JASPKZ010009702.1, on the reverse strand, counting down.
AAATTGAGCTTTTGATCCAAAAAATATACCTAAATATTTTAGTTCTGTTGTCTGTGTAAGTTTTCTGTGGTTTAAGTAGATATTAATAGGTTCTTTGCCAGATTTCCTTTTCCGTGTCATTAGCAAAAATACTATATATTATATTACATTACATTATTTATATCATATCATAAGGGATATTTGGAGAGCTTAAGCTCGCGTGCCCATGAACCTCCTGGTTCGATAGTGCCATTAAAATTAGTTAGTTCTTAACACTGGAAGTAAAATGAATCAAATTAAAGCGTTATAATTTTTATTTTGTTTTTGAAAACACCAACTTTGTAATAGGATACGTCAGAGGCCTGTATACCAACAAAATTTGATAATTTATTTATTTAGTGTAATGTAGAATGTAGGTGAAAAACTCAGTCGGTGACACACAACATGCCAGCGACAGTTGTGTGAAGCCTGCAATGTTGTGTTGTTAAATTCATGTGTCTGCATTTGTTATCCCTTCCAACCTCGCGTCTGTCACAATGCGAAAATTCTATCTGCTGCAGAAATTACACTTTTAAAAAATTTATTATTACAAAACAGAAACCTCTATTTCAAATCTCATTTAGTTGCAAAAACAAATTTAATGAATTTCAATCTTGCAGCTCTATCAACAGTTTATTCATCCATTGGTTGTGCTGTAAGGTTATCTAGTATTTCTTGCTGTTCTAAATCGAACATATTGTTATTTTTATTCATCAAATGTAAAATTCTAAAAAAATATATTTGGAAATATTTTACAATATCTGATGCGAAAAGTTTTTCCAAGTTCCAATCATACACCATGCGCATGGGCCAACAAACGCGAAGCGATTTACACTCTGGTATCACGGGACGCAGCCATCGTATACATGATATTTAACAAACCTAAAAGCTAGTCTAACGCAATTTGAGCATTCTAACTGTGGAAAAACTAACATAACAGCTAACCTAACGCAAAATAAGTAAGAGTACTTATTTTGCGTTAGGTTACCTGCGAAAGAATACAACGCCCAAAAATAAATATTAAGCTATGATATTCTGAAGTATATATAAACAGTTAATTAGTATATACTCTATGTTGGCTGCACTGGAACACGTGTTTCTTGTTGCACAGAATATTCCTTAAAATCAATATGGCTGCCACGTCTTCATACTACTATGTAGTTAATATTATAGAAAAATATATTGAAATAGTGGTTATAAAGATATAAAAATTATTGTAAATGGTGGGAAATAATTTGATAAATGAAATCTTAAGAATAAAATTTGACAGGAGTTTATGAAGTAATTTAAAAATTCGCGTCACAGGTTGTAAAGATTAACCAAATATTTGTTTAACCAAGTTGAGGAAACTGAATCTTATATGTATTGAACTGTGTAATGCTATATTGCGACTAATAGCTCTGCCCCAATACAATTGTTATGTTTTTCTATTAATTGATAATATAAACGGTTAATCTTCCAGTTATATAGATGAGTAACCAGGTCTCTTATTTATAGAAAGGATAAATATACTGAATATTTGAAAATGAAGTACTCAGGAAAATTTTGGATCAAAGAGTGACGAGCAGACAGATGAATGAAGAAGACTGGCTAACAGTGAGCACATGATCTTTATGGGAAACCTGTTGTTATAAGAATAGTTAAGTCTTGTAAACTGCGATATGTAGAACTTGCGGACGAATGAGGAATGAAACAGGAGAAAGAAAACGTATTGTGGGAAAACGACAGGGAAAGCGTCCAGTAGGTAGGCCAAGAATAGCTAAAGCCGTTTTTGGAAAGGCAAGATACAAACATGTGAAAATAAATGTAAATAAGCTGTTTTTTAACTGTATAGCATAATAAATACGTCCATGATGTTGGAACATACATTTCATCTACTCCTGCTCCAGATCTCCTTGACGATATACAGGGTGTAACAGGACCTCACCGACAAAATGATAGGTATGATAGGCCATGCAGAGAGGATAATTTTTTTGTGAAGGAACATATAGTTCCAAACACGTCATTTATGAGCTATGCGCAAGTGAAAGGTCAGAATTGAATATAAACAATTGTACACATATAATTTTATTTAAAAATGCATCTTTTTACAATAAGTGTTCAAACAATCGACGCTTTGCCTCATTGCATGTTTGATATCGTCGCAACAACAATCAGCCAGCACGGCCGAGCATGGCAGGATTATTTTTGACGTCAAAACACAGTTTGAACACTTATTGTAAAAGAATGCCTCTTACAATAAAATGATACGTGTACAATTGTTTGTATTCAATTCCGAACCTTACAGGTGAACATCTTCGTCTGCGCATACCTCATAAACGACGTGTTTGCGAATATATGTTACTTCGCAAAAAATGATCCTCTCTGCACAGTCTATCAATCCCTATCATTTTGTCGGTGAGGTCCTGTTACACTCTATATATAGGCCTATAACCTATACATATGTTTTTCTCTTTCGGAAATTGGAGCGTAAAGTAATTTATTTTTCTGAAGTCCTCAAGTTTCACGTTCTTCTTTACTTGTTTATAAATAACAAGTAACACTCTTCTAATGCTTGATTTCTTTCGTTTTTTTTTTTAATTTCTTTCTTTCTCGTTTTCTGTCGTTTACACCGTTCTTACTTTTTGTTTTACCTTTGTTAACCTTTTAATCTGATTCACACATACAAACACAAGACAGGACATACGCCCAGACCCAAGATGGAGATTTTAAAATCCCCTACCCCGCCGGGAATCGAACTCGGGTCGCCAGAGTGGAAGGTAGGGACTCTATCGACTACACCACGACGATGGACATTTTTTTTAATTTCTTTCTTTCTCGTTTTCTTTCGTTTGCATTGTTTTTACTTTTTGTTTTACCTTTATTAACCTTTTTATCTTATTCACACATACAAACACAAGACAGGACACACACCCAGACCCAAGGTGGAGATTTAAAATCCCCTACCTCGCCGGGAATCGAACCCGGGTCGCCGGAGTACCGACTACGCCACGGCGACGGACTTATTGACGAACGCCAATACTATATGAGTTCCATACTATATGAAGTTCGATGAATTGTGCCATCAACATTCTCCTTCTATCTATTTCATTATATTTAACTAAAATCTCATGATCTAGTTCGTCATCCATTACTTTAAATAAATCTTTATATATAAACATTCATCCTGCGTATGTTCATGCTCGCAAATCTCGAAAAGTTGTCAGTCGATTCGATTGACTTGAAATTTCGACACAAGGTTGTATTCGAATACGCGCGTGTTTCCCGCTATTTATTACACTCTAAAATCATTAAGCATAGTAGTTCACCTGAAACGAAAATTTAAAAATTGCTCTAGCGGTCACAATTTTCGATGTTTCACAACAAAACTCATCATAGGCCTATTATGTTAAAATAAACTCGGGTATATACTGTTAAAAATCAGCGAAATCCGACCATTAGAAGTGGGGGTTTGCTTGAAATAAAAATTGACTCTTAACAACCATCTTATTTGATTCATCGCAGTGTATCATCATCATATCCATGCAAGTATTAGGTCATGTGGTCTGTTACGGTCTCAAACAGGAATTTTCCATTCAGCGCTTTTTTGGACGTACCAGCGATCTTTTCCCTTGTGGGCAGTAACGAAGCATGTCATTTGGAATTCTATGAGACGGCATTCGTTGCAGATGAGCTTTCCAGTTGTTCTGGTAGTTTTTCTATATGGTGGAGAATGGGTTCTACGTCCAACTCTTCCATAATTTCCTCATTTATTTTATAGTACCACATTGTATGGTCTGCTGTACGGTGCATAAATCGCATCTCATTTGCTGTTATTCGACTTTCATCTCTTCTTCGTATCGTCCAGGCTTCACTACCATATCTTAATACTGGTCTTGCGAGAACTTTATAAAGCCGCAATCTTGTGTTTTTGTAATAAAGATGGTTTCATTACACTGTTAATTATCCCGTTGTTCTTGTGATTTTTATTGTCTTTGATATATCAGCTTCATCCTAAAATGTTAAATTACAAACCAAATAATTAAATTCAATACAAAGCGCAGAAATTAACGTCCTTAGAAGAACAAAAGACTGCACAAGATTGGATCGGATAAGGAATGAAGATATAAGAACAGAGTTAAATATATATCCATTGAATGACAAAATCAGAGACTATAGAGAGATATGGTTTACACGTGTGGAAAGAATGAATGTAACAAGATTACCAAGAGCAGCATTCAATTACAAGCCAAGAGGTTTAAGGAATGTAGGAAGGCCAGTGAAAAGATGGACAGAACAACTATGAGACGGAACAGACAATTTATGCCTAGCCCGTGAAGTGAAGAACAAGAAGAAGATAATTAAATTAATTTACTCGTTCTAAAATTTCATCGTCCAAAACAATTTTGCTAGGTATAGAGTATATTCCACAAAAGGCCATCACTTTAGTTTTATGTTTATTTATTTCCATATTGTACCTTTTTTTTGCAATTATATTAAAATTGTGTATAGAATACTGTAAATCTGTTTCTGTTGGAGCTATTAATAACAGATCATTTGCATAAATCAAGGAGTCTATTTTTAGGTTTCTATTAATTTGAATGGAACCGCGTCGCAATGTATACGTTTGTAAATTCAAGTTTTAAAGTACAGCGGATGTTCAGCCGCTAAATATTATGCTCCAAAACTATTAGGTGTGGGAGTTAATCCGAAACGAAACTTTAAAAATCGTATTTAATTTAATTGGGCGTAGTGTTGCACGCCGGGTATTAGCTAGTATTATATTAAAATAGATAGTTATAAAACTGTAAATTAAAAAAATACACACAGAGCAGTTAAAATCACATGATGTGATAAACAAGACACTACACGATCATTAATACTGTGAATATCCACTTCTATCACCGCCACTTTAAAGGTGTGGACAAATACTGATGGAATGATATCAAAATATCAGAATTTTCTTCTGTAAGGTGGCATTAATATAACTTGTTATATTTCTGATCGGAGTTGATCGCTTGAATTGGCATCGCTTAGCAGAGCTACCATGGCAACTCACTAAGATATAATATAGAGAGACGGTGCTGTTGTATTCACCAGCGGGGCTAATTATTAAGTGTCGCAACAACCTGTTTCACTGCATGATTTCTCCCGCGTTCTGTAGCACCCCCGGTAAATTTCAGATTTCAAAAGTCTCTGATAGCTTCCCAAATTCCTCATGATGTAATATTATAACTTTGTTAAAAAACAAACTAAAGAGTTATTTCATAACAAACTAACTGATACACCTCACTGATAATATTCTTCTAACATTTAATAATAATTTATTTTATCAAATAGTATTAAGATGAACAAATAGTTTGTTTGTTTTAAATATGATTTAACCAACAATTATTTTATTATATCTCAATATTTTATTTTTTTAACACCAGATAGGGAGAGTCTACTAAACAATTTATCTTGCTTGTATACATTTTATTATTTTTAGTCATAATTTTAATTATCATTAACAGTATTATGTTGTCGAGTCCAATGCGGTGGTCTGGAGGTAGCGTGTTTTCCTTGTTAAGCAGCGGGCTCGGGTGCGATCCCCGGTCGAGACAGTTTCCTGGGTGAGGTTTTTATCGGGGTTTTTCCTCACCTGTAACACAAATGTCAGGAAACTCTAAGGCCCAAACAACCCCCGAACATCATATGGACATCTGAATCATCATCATTCATATTCATCTTAGATTAAGTTTAGGATTAAGGACTCTCATGGCGCACCACTATCATCATCATCATCATCACGCATATCATCGGGGCAACGTAACCCCGCCTTCCAAGCGTCCCAATCTCAGAAGTGGGTTGCAATTACGCCAGTGCCAGGAGAGAACACCAGAAATGTCCAAATGGACAAAATATTGTTATAGATCTTAATCTTATAGATATTACCTTACTAGCCAAATGTTCATTAGTATTTAATATTAGAGTTAATTGTGATCTCTATATTCTAATGTAATAACATTTGTTTGTCCTGATAAGTGGCCTTCACTCTTCCAGGCTAAATAAATACAACACTATACAAAATAAACTATATTAATTATATGATTTTTTTCAGGTAAGTGAGATACAGCTTCAGGGCGTACTTCTGCGCCAAGACAGAATGCTTTAAACCACTCAGCCATAAATTAATCGGGATCAAACTCAGACCCACTGGGTGAGAGGCAAGATACTTAATCTCAAACTGTAAAGGGGAAGCGGACTGCCCTTCATTACTAATGATAAAATACAGACTGCACGTATTTTTTCTTAATCATTTATTCACTCGCCAGAATAAAAAAATACCAAATGCTGGCTCAAACAGTAGCATTTTCTTTATTCGGAGGCCTGTCTTCAAACCCGGTGACGTCCAATATGGCTTGGATTTAATTTCTAAGAGCAATTTATGAATTATTAACGGCCATTTTGGAAAATCTTATTCTTCTTCTGCTTCTTCTCTTTGTTTTAACCATGATTTGAGGGAAGTGAATTTGACAGAGGATGATTGGAGAACGTTAGCTCAGAATAGGAAAGAGTATGGTGAGCTTATGTTGCGCACGGCCTGTTTCTAGGTATACCTCGTATTATAATTTTAGAGTTTACACTTTATTTACCAAGCCAAATACTTAAACTAACTATGTGGTGTATATTATTATTATTGTAATTATTATTATTGTAATTATTAATTATTGTAATTATTAGTCGTGTATTATTATTATTTGTTGTAATTATTATTGTTGTAATTATTATTGTTATTGTAATTATTATTGTTATTGTAATTATTATTGTTATTGTAATTATTATTGTTGTAATTATTATTATTATTGTAATTATTATTATTATTGTAATTATATTATTATTGTAATTATTATTATTATTGTAATTATTATTATTATTATTGTAATTTATTATTATTTGTAATTATTATTATTATTGTAATTATTATTGATTGTAATTATTATTATTGTAATTATTATTGTTGTAATTATTATTATTGTAATTATTATTATTATTGTAATTATTATTATTTTAATTATTATTCTTGTAATTATTATTATTTGTATTATTATTATTATTATTATATTTATTATTATTATAATTATTATTATTATTATTATATTATTATTATTATATTATTATTTATATTATTATTATTATTATTGTAATATTTTGTTTTCTTGTAAACTGAACATTGTTGTAGCCTATGTCTATTATGTATTAATAATCAAATTGTAGATAACACTAGCCAACATGATTTTTGTGTCACGAGTACCAATAGTTGTACTTAATGCAGTTTTTTATCGTGTTTTCAAATATGTATTCGGAATTTCTCCATCTCGCACAGTTTTTTTTTCAATTTCAATTAATGGATTTAAATAATAATTTTTTTAATAAACGTTATTTTCGACCATTTGTCCATTGTAAAATAAAAACAAATGAGCTAACTCGAATGGTTTCAGCTATGGAATAGAGATACAAAGGCAATTGAATCCTAATATGCTGGCCGATTATTGTTGGACCATCAAGAGGGATGCTCCAGCAGAAAATCGTCATTTCTTACTTTCTAGGTGAGTCTGAATGTTCGAATATTGAGTAGATACGAATGTAGAAAATATTAAAGTGTGTGAAATTATAAATTCCTTTCTCTCGGAAACCTTGCGTGATGGAGAAAAAACCGATATCATATTTTTGAATTTAGGAGAAAAAACTATCAGAATCACATATTTTTCTTTCTGGGACAAAAAAAAGTTTCTATTTTGTTGCTCAGTGTAATTCATAATTGTTATTATATGTATAATTTAACCTGGGTGAAGTTGAAGAGAAGAACTTATGGTTTTAACTCCAACAGGTAAAATAAAATAAGTAAATAAATAATAATCATCACCATCTGGTGTTATGGCAGCTGCCGCCGTCTTCCGGAAACCAAACGCCATTCCTCTCTGTCCATCCATTGATCTTCCGATCCTCTGATAATCACAGCCGCTTGCACACCTTCTATCCAGATTTTCTTTGGTCTTCCTTTTTCCCTCCTTTCCATTGGGATCCATTCCATAATAATTTTAGGCAATCTTTGCTCTGGCATTCTTTTGACATGTCCATACCACTCTAATATTTTATTTTCTATAATGTCCGGCTCCTTTTGTGCATCCATAATTTTCCTTATTTCTTTATTTCATATTCTATCCATTCTAGATTTTCCAGCTGGTCTTCTTAAAACATCCATTTCTGTAATTAAAATTCTTTTTATTTCCTTGGTAGGAATTTGCCAAACTTCAGCACAATATGTTAAAACGCTCTGAACTATGGTCTGATATATTTGTAATTTTGTTTTTTTTTTTTGTAATATTTTTGCTCCACCAACAGACTTCAAAGCGTATTGACGTAGACTTGAAGATTTTCGGGCTGTAGACCGTGGTCGTGAGGCTTGTAGTTCCCCGACGTTTCGCCAGAGACTGCGTGTGGCATCCTCAAGGGTTGTCTTCAGACAACCAAGATCATCAGAGTTCAAAGCATTTATTGCTCGTTTTGTTTACACGATTCTATTTTTAATTTCCACTGTGTTATCACCTGAACGGTCAATTTTGTCCCTAAATAAATGGATTCAATACTAGGTTTTATTTCTTCTCCATTGTTGAAATTTATATTTTCAATTTCTTCTCTTATACACAGGTATTTAGTTTCCTCTATATTTATATAAAGTCCCCATTTTTCATATTCTTATTTTAGTTTGGGTGATAGGCCAAAAGCTTTGTAGGTCTGTCGGGCTATAAACTTAATTAACTCAATGGCAATATTTATTTATTATTCATTTATTGCAGAAATATATAATAAATAAATAAACCTCCGGATTCGATGTTCCCATTGTGTTAATTAATGGCATGGCCCGACAGGCCTGCAAAGCCTTTGGCCTATCACCCGGTTGCTATCCTCACATTCACAGACGTTAATTACACCACACATGGACAATCATCCAACTGGTAGAGGGCTGACATGTGGCGAGCCCCTAGTGTCCCCCAGCTGTTACAGCTGATTTTCTCAACATCGCGTCCTTAGTTATTGTACGAGAGTCAGTCAAAAAGTAACGTCTCATTTTTTCTTTTTTAATTGTGAAGATATTGAAATGCACTTTACTTACCATGAAACCCACAACATTCACCATTAATTTGTCACTTTTCAATATAATCTCCTTCCTTTTCCACTGTTTTATCCACCTTTCAACAAGGGCATGTATTCCACTGTGGTAAAAAGCTTCCTATGTTATCGACACACTGATGTTTTACGGCCTCCTCATCCTCAAAATGAATCCCACGATGGTCTGATGGTGCTAGGTTAGAGTTATAAGGTGGATGGTTCAGAGGTTATTGTTTTTCTCATCTCTCTTTTCAGTCGGTTAACATTCCGGGTACCCACCGTGAACAAACTTTTGAGTACCTCAGTTGTAGAATGATGACGAGAATGACACAATTCATCTGTTGTTACCTGGCGCTCTTCACGAATGATCTCGTCGACTCGCTGAATGTTGCGTGGAGTCACTGATGTCGCCAGCCTTCCGCTCCGCTTTACATCAGCCAGTTGTGTTTGTTCTTTAGCTTCGTTACAGTGACGAACCCTTCGTCTAACAGTACTGAGAACCACTTTTGAATCTCCATACACATTTTTCAACCTTTCATGAATGCGTAAGGGCGTTTCGACTTCTGCATTGAAAAATTCAATCACAGAACGCTGTCTAATACGTACGTCAATGTCAGCCATTTTGCAAGAGGATGTAGTGCTGCCCCCGTTTACTTAGAAAATATTACGCAGTGGATTGGAGACATATGTTTGAGGAATTGTGCCGAATTGAAATTTTTCACATAATTAACTTATTAAAAGAGAGAAAGAGAGAGAGAGAGAGAGAAATAGAGGAGATAAGGAGGCATTACTTTTTGACTGACCCTCGTAGCTACCCGTATTTCTCACGATACTGACTGGGCACTGATTTCATACTGGCCAAAATTTCCATAGGGCTCGACAGATCCATCAAGAACCATCAAGAAATGCGGACATGGGCTCTACTATGGTAAAATTTTCTGGAGGCAAAACAACCCCCATTCGGTTCTCCGGGCGGGGACTTCTTCAGGAAACCATGGAAAAGGCTGAAACAGTATTAATAAGCTTTTAGTTTATGCTGATGATGTAGTATTATTATACGATAACGAGGGGATATTAAGAGCCAACACGCACACTCTATTGAATAACACTAAGAAAATGGGATTAGTATACGGTGAACCATAAAAATACATTATATAATGGAAATGGACAGGAAATAACAAATGAGAGAAACATTTAAATGGGTGAATTCAAATATCTAGAAACAGTAACTACAAACAGGAATGAGGGGCACAAGGAAATTAAACATAGTCTCAATTCTGGAAACGCATGCTATTATGCATTACAGTGAATCTTGCCGTCCCAACTTCTCTAAAAAAACATTAAACTGAAAATATACTAAAACTGTTATTCTCTGCCAGTTATATTAAATGGAAGCGAAACATGGACTCTTACTTTAAGTTACAACTCTCTTATAGCCTAAAGCTCGTGAAAATTTTGCAAAAAGCCCCATCACAATCAGTTGAACGGTATGGCAGCGTATAAAGGACAAACAGACAGACAGACGGACGTTTTTATATAGGTTATATAGATTTTTTTAATTACATTTTCATGTATAACTATAATTATAATCAATGAGTGCAAAAAATATTATATGAAATTTGGGAGGTAAAGACAATTGCAAAGTTCGACTCAACAACCGTCCTCGCCTGTTACTACCACCTCTTACAGTATAAACTATAAATAATATATTCAATTTTACTAGATAGAACATTGTCAGACTAATTCTTTACGTCAGATGCAACTGAAAGCAATGTCTGAATATTACATTGTTACGTAACATATTGCTAGAGTACAGTAAATAAATTAATTCGAATGTTCTATTTCAAAACCTACATCGATTCTAGAGTAAAATTTGACGACATATTGTGTTTGAACAAATGTTGATTTAGAATTTGAATATATCCACATTCCGCTTCACGATTTCTACACAGTTTACTGTGAAATGAACGATTTCGTGTGTGAATTATAATTGAGTCCAAAAAAACACATGAATGTGAACATACATGAAACGCATTGCATTTAATTTCTCTAAACCAGGCATTTTAAAGGAAATCTAATTTAAAGCTAATATTTTGTCCCTTCATGCGTAATATGCATTTACATTTTCATATTATATTGGGTTCAGTGAAGTTCATAACAAGGGAAATGCATGAGGTTCCAGATTATAATAGTGATGAAATTTGTGTGTGTATATATACCAAAATAAACCGAAATTATAATTTAAAAATTAATTAATTTCCAATTCGATATCTCCTTGAAGTATGTACAATCTTCCTCAGAATAATAATTTCATTTGTTTCTAATGTTTGTTTTGTTTTAGCAGTATTTGCTCTTTTTTTTTGAGGCATAAGTCAATATTGAACATATAATAATCTTCAACATCATCCATGAAAGTATTAGGCCATATGGCCTGTTCCGATCTCAAAGAAGAATTTTCCATCCAGCGCTTTTTTTGGACGTCCCAGCGATCTTTTGCCTTGGGGGCAGTAACGAAGCATGGCTTTTGGAATTCTGTGTTGTGGTATTCGTTGAAGATGGGCTTTTCAGTTGTTCTGGTAGTTTTGTGTATGATGGAGAATGTGTTCTACATCTAACTCTTCCATAATTTCCTCTTTTTTTATGGTTCCACTTTGTATAGCCTGCTGTACGGCGCATAAATCGCGTCTCATTTGATGTTATTCGGCTTTAATCTCATCTTCGTATTGTCCATGCTTCACTACCATATCTTAATACTGGTCTTGCGAGAACCTTATAAAACCGCAATCTTGTGTTCTTTTGTACTAAAGATGGTTTCATTATACTGTTAATTATCTCCGTTGTTTTTGTGAAATTTGTGATTTCCTTTGCTATATCAGCTTCATCTTGAAATGTTAAATTATAATTCAAATAATTAAATTAATTTACTCGTTTTAAAATTTCATCGCCCAAATCAATTTTGCTAGGTGTAAGGCTAGGGCATTTCCCACTAAAGGCCTTCACTTTAGTTTTCTTTATATTGATTTCCACATTGTACCTTTTTTGCAATTATGTGAAAAATATTTATAAAATACTGTGCCCACCGCTGTGGTCTCGAGGTAGCGTGCTGCCTTGTCACGCAGTGGGCCCAAGTTCGATTCCCGATCGGGACAGGCTCCTGGTTAAGGTATTTTTCGGGGTTTTTCCTCACCTGTAAGACAAATGTCAGGAAGCTTACGGCCCAACGGTCCCCGAAAATCATCCGGCCATCATCATCATCCTTATCATTATCATTACCATCATCATCATCCTTCACCGGTGTGCAAAGCAACGGGAAGCTAACACACCTATAATTCCCTAGTAAAGCCGCAAAGCATAGCATGAAAATGTTATGATTGCAGTGAAAGATCTGCCCTCGGGCAGAATGACTATGGATGGATAGAATACTGTAAATCTGCTTCTGTTGGAGCTATTAACACCAAATCATCCGCAAAAACTGGGAGTCAATTTTTAGGTTTCTATTAATTTGAATAGAACCGTGTCTCATCTGTCGCCAATCTTGAATTATTGTATTCATGTATATGATAAAGAATAAGGACGAGAGGCCACATCCTTTTCTTACACCCCTATTAATTTCGGTCCATTCTGTTTGTGTGTTAATTGAACGTATAACTGTATCATATATTGTTGTTTTAGTATCTTTATTCAAAGTATAACTTTATTATATAGGTATTCTTATTTTAGGATCTTAATTTAAGTATTTGTTTTTCCATATGATATCATTCACACATAGCCACTCTCGCTGCTTTATTAACCCGATGTGTGTTTTATAAAAATAATCTAAGTCTGAAATGATAGAATTTTGTCAGACCTCCAACGTTCAGATTTAAATTTGGGCACTAATGACCTAAGTTGTACAAAATATTATTTTTCTTATATTTGTTTGTTTTTTAAACTTCGCTTCTCTGTACGTAGTGAAAGTTTCATTCAAATCAGAAACGAAAACCCAACGCTTTTCCCTTTAATTTACATATTAATAAAATTTCCTGAATTGAAGTTGGCAAAAATCACTCCTATAAACTAAATTTATGACTCCAGCAATTGAAGCTTCTTTACATATGCATAAATCAATACATCCGTGAAAAAATACGTATTTCAGTTTTATTAATTTGTTAATCTGTTTGAACCAAACGTTCTAAACACGCAAGCTCTTGATTCATAAAAAAAATACATGGAATATTCGCTAAGTCGACCAGCCTCGTGGTCTAGTGGTCAGAGCTTCTGTCTACAGTTCTTTGGAAAGGGATTTGAATTCTCTTTGTTACGTAAGCAATTGATTTTGCGTTTACTTGATGAAAATCCATTTTTATGTTAATTAAATAAAAACAAAACTGTTAAAGTTTTATATGATGACTATATAGAGTATTCCATTAATAATCATCTAGGAAGCTACTTACTTTATTTTATATAATTTTCATTTTATTATATTCTATGTTTTTGTTAGTATTAGCTAGTATTAGATTACATCATCATTGTATTTTGTTTAACCTGTATTTTAATATCTTAAAATTGTAATATGTACGTAATTTTTGTATAATTTTACTATTCGCTGGTTGAGTGGAAGAGAAGGCCTTATGGCCTTAACTCTGCCAACTAAAATAAATTATTATTATTATTATCCGATTGAGGGTATTTCCACTTTTCAGCGGTTGCCCTTTTACCAGCCGGCTGCTGGCCCTTCACATCCACATGTGTCAATCACAGAGGTAGATGATCAACAGCCAGTGTAGGGGTGACATGTGGTTAGCATGTCGAGTCCCCCAGCCGTTATAGCTGGTTCCTCAACCTGGAGCCGCTACTTATAGTAGCTACCCAATTCCTCACGATGCTGGGTGGGCACCGGTCCCATACTGGCCGAAATACCATGAGAAAATTTCTTCCCCCATGGAGACTCGAACCTGCGCAAGTCCCGTAGCTCTGCGCCAAGGCTTCCTACCTTAACCGCTCGGCTACGGCGCGGGACATTTATTATTATTATTATTATTATTATTATTATTATTATTATTATTATTATTATTATTATTATTATTATTATATTTATTAAAATACAAATTCGTTGCAGCTGTTTCAGTACTTTGTGCCTTCTTCAGACGAATACCATGATTACAAATGAATTTTGTTATTATACATAAACTCCAGTACATAAGAACTGTAACTATGCAACTAAATGTAAACAAACAAAGTTTAACAAACGTTCTCGTATTATAAATTTAAAAGAGGCGTTACATTTAAATCCAGTTGTAGTCTGAGATCCGGCTGCAAAATTACTACGTTCATCGAGTGTATGAACAAAATCAATTTTTTTCATAAAATTGTGAATGACTGAATACATTTTTGCCGAGTTCCCTATTAAAATTCAGCCGCCAGTATGTTTAATTAAAATATTATTTATTTATTTATTTATTTATTTATTTATTCGAAATAATTTGATTTACTTGTTATTAAAATAAATTATAATCCAGTTCGCAGAAATCGATGTTTAGAGCTTGAAAAGTTTTGGTTGCTATTGCACACTTTGCCGTAAACATCCTCGCGGCTACAACAGGCTGTGACACCAATCAGTAATAAAATGGCGGTAAGTACGTATTTATTGTTTTATATTGTTCCCTCGCAGTGGGAAGTAAAACCACTGCCCTATATGCATACTACGTACAATGTATATACAAAAAATATATCCACAAGGTAGTGTTAATATAAAAATAAGTAAAGTAATCCCACGACAGCCCTCAGGAGGCCCTTGGGGTAGTGGGAGGTTAAGACCCACACTTTTTCTGGACAATCGGTACTTGATGTCAGCCGGGTTGTCAGTCCTGCGTGACGGTCGCCTTTACCCCCAGAACAAGCGTCTGGTACTCATTTCCGTTAGAGGCTGAGTCGACCCCAAGACGATAGTGCCGCCAGAAGGTTTGGGTTAGTTTAAAAATCCTGACCCCACCGGGACTCGAACCCTCAACCTTCCGGCTTGTAGCGCAGTGCCTTAACCACTACGCTACGGCGTGCCCCAAGTGTTAATATACAATATACGAAACAAATCACAGCATTTTAAATGAACTGAACTTTATCTGAAACAATATAAAACAATAAATAGATACCGCCATTTTATTACTGATTGGTGTCACAGCCTGCTATAGCCGCGAGGAGGTTTACGGCCAAGTGTGCAATGGCAACCAAAACTTTTCAAGCTCTATACATCGATTTCTGCGAACTGGATTATAATTTATAATAATAATACTAATAATAATAATAATAATAATAATAATAATAATAATACTTTATTTATTCTGGCAGAGTTAAGGCCATAAGGCCCTCTCTTCCACTCAACCAGCACAAATACAAATAAATATTTGACAAATATAGATATACACTAAACTAATTATAAACAGTTAAAGATACAATAAATGTAGCAATGTAAATACCATGTACAAACAACATTTTATAGGGTAATAACAATAATGATACGATAATAAGAAATATTAATAATAATAATATAAATATGATACATTATACGGGAAACACCAATTAATATACAGGGTGGACCGCTCGAATGGACCTAATTTCAATTGCTTGTTACTGGCAAACGGTTGAAGATAGAAACTTAAAACAACGTTCATAGTACAGAAAAACTCACCAAGTTTCGAATCCTGTCGGTAGATGGCACAAAGATACGTTTCTCGTTCTTAGATTTAATTGTTTGTGAAAATGGCGACTCCGCAGATGAAAGCGCAAGCTGTTTTGTGGTATGCGGAGTTTAAATCAATCATATAGAGTTCAAAGGGAGTTCCGGCGTGTGTTTAACCGTGATGCTCCAACTGCTAGAAGCATAAAGAAGTGGCGTGATACATTATTAGCTACAGGATCTGTGTTTGAGAAGCATGGTGGTGGTCGCAGAGCATCCGATGAAATGGTAGCAAATGTTCAAGCCGCATTTGAGCGAAGCCCCCGGAAGTCATTAAGAAGAGCTTCGCGGGAACTTCAAATACCAAAATCGACATTACAACGGATTGTCCACAAACGCCTCAAACTGCACGCATATAAAGTGCAGTTAGTGCAACGTCTGGAGCCGAATGACATGCCGAAACGAGTGGAATTCGCCAATACGATGCTGGACCGTCTCGGCGCTGATCCTGACTTCATGACCAAGATTTTCTTCTCGGACGAAGCCACTTTCCATTTGTCAGGCAAGGTAAACCGGCATAATGTGCGGATCTGGGGATCGGAGAATCCTCACGCTATTCAAGAGCATGTTCGTGATAGTCCGAAGATGAATGTTTTGGTGCAGTTTGTCACATAATAAGGTCATTGGACCGTTTTTCTTCGCCGAGAAAACTGTTCGTGGTACCACATATCTTGACATGCTGGAGCAGTTCTTCTTTCCACAAATTGAACAACTGCAGCCTTAACATCGTTTTCACAGCAAGATGGTGCTCCTCCCCACTGGTCCAATGAAGTTCGTACGACTTTGGACAACATTTTCCCTGGCCGTTGGATTGGTAGGGGAGGACCAATCGCGTGGCCCCCGAGATCTCCCGATTTAACACCACTGGATTTCTTTCTCTGGGGCTATGTCAAAGATAGAGTTTACACCACCCCAGTCAAAGACCTTCGTGATCTTCGTGAGCGCATCATAGAGGCTATTGAGAACATTCCAGAAGACATACTCCAACGTACTTGGCAAGAAATTGTTCATCGCTTTGATATCGTCACAGTGACTGCTGGGGCTCATATAGAGATGTGGTGATCTGGATATCAAAACTTGGTGAGTTTTTCTGTAATATGAACGTTGTTTTAAGTTTCTATCTTCACCCGTTTGCCAGTAACAAGCAATTGAAATTAGGTCCATTCGAGCGGTCCACCCTGTAATATATATATATATATATATATATACCTTACACTGGATAATAATGAAGTCGAGTTTAGAGCAAATATAAATTTAGATTTCTTTTAAAAGATCACAATGTCCGGCAGCCCCTTATTTCTTGTGGTAGGGAATTCCAGTTGCGAGAAGTGAAGATGGTATATGACATGGAGTGATGTGATGTCCTACGTTGCGGTATATTAAGTAAGAGACTATGTTGTGATCTTGTGTTTAAGTTATGGTTTGAGGATAGGTACTGGAAACGGGATTATAAATAATTGGGAATCGAGGTATGTAGGATCTTAAATAGGAGAATTAGACAGTGCGATTTTCTTCTCTCTTTTAGATGTAGCCATGACAATTCATGTTAATAACAAGTGAATCAAATTATTTCGAATAAATAAATACATTATATTTTAATTAAACATACTGGCGGTCGACTTTTAATAGGCAACTCGGCAAAAATGTATTCAGTAATTAACAATTTATGAAAAAAAATTATTTTGTTCATACACTCCATGAACGTAGTAATCTTGCAGCCGGATCTTGGACTATTGGGAATTTAACAGCCTTTTGCTCTGCTTCAATTTATATGTGTCTACAATTTCTAAAATATATAGTTTTTTCCCTTTGCCACAAACATGTAAAACTTTAAAAAAATTGAATCAAAACAATGATCATATCGAAGTAGATGGTTAGCGTACTTTGAAGTATCTACATTTTTGTTATATGCTCTTATATGTTCCTTTATACGAGAAATACAAGGTCTGCCGGTTTGTCCTACATAAAAACAACCAGTAAGTTAATTAATTCTATCTCCACTCTATTCTTCATACAACCTAAATAATAAATAAAATGTCACCTTCCAAAATGTAATATTAAAGCAATTACCATAAATAATGCCACATCATGTTCGATTCCCGGAATGAACACAGGATTTTTTCTTAAAGGTATGTGTTTGCCCATGATCTAGATTTAGGTTAAATATAGGTTTAAGGACTCTCTTGGTGTTTCATTACCATTCATCGCCTTTCATATCATCGGGGTCAAGTGATCCGCCTCCAGGCGCCATCCTAGGAGGTATACTAGAAATGCCATAAAGACAACCTGGTGGCATTGGTAAAAAAAATATACACCTGAGTGTAGAACATAACGCATGATTTGCAGGATGTGAATCATACAATGAATGATTGTAATATATTAGTTGAAAATAGGAGCTTAAGACAATAAATCTCCGGGTTCGAAAGTGCCAGTGAGTCAGTTATATTACAAATTTAAGTAGAAAAGGGAAGAACAGCAACAGTTATACTAGACCACGTTTTTATAGAGCGAACCGCAAACATCAATAACTTATTATAATGCATGTCGCATGCCGTAGCAGAGTGGTCTAAGGCACCATTGTTTGGCGCAAGCTACGGAACATGCGCTGGTTCGAGTCCCAATGAGGAAGAAATTTTCTAATAGAATTTCAGCTATAATGGGACGGTACACATACAGCATCTTGAAGAATTAGGAACATTAGAAAACGTATCGGCTTCAAGTTCACACAACTAGATACAATGGCTGGTAGAACGAACATGCTGATCATATATCATCCCTATGCTCATTAGATGAATATTTACCTGTGTAAATTATACATATGAAGTGAGATCAGTAGCAGCTGGTATGACAAGGGCCTTCCAGGTCTGTCGCGAAATGCAGCTCAGTTTTTGGTTCTAGTACAATTTATGCTAGAGTTAATTATTTACGAGAAGATTGTTGGGGACTGAGGAGGGGGAGCAAGGAATTTACTTTAATGAATAAATTATCTATCTACAATAGCGTAACATCCTAATATTAGGAGTTACTAACTCCGAGGCGAGACAGACCTAGAAGACCGTTGGCCTACCAGCCGGCTTCAGGCTTCATATCCACACGTCGGCAAATTTTGCTTAGAAGCCTCTTCATTCAGGCTTAAGGATCTTTTACGAGCCTGCAAATCTTCAGATTCGGATCCCACGGTTTAAAAGGTCCTTCCGGAGGACTTGCTCCCTGGATTTTTCCATCCTAAAAATCCATTGACTCCTGCCGGGTTTGAACCCGCGACCTTTGGGACCAGAGGCAAGTAACATAACCACTACTGTAGTCCACTGCGGTCAACGCAGAATTTAACATTCGCCTCCATAAATATTGTCCTTGCTTGTTGTTGCACTATTTATTTATTTCAGTTTGCATGGATAGTAACTCCACTTTTAGGTAAAGGGAATCACCGTGTGATGTAGTTTTATTCACCAAGTCATATTCCATTCGTCAGTCTTCTCCATATAAAACTAACAAACTATATCAGCTATAAAATAAAATATTGTAACAATTATCGGAAAAGTTTACTTTAACTTAATAAATATTTTCAAACTCCTACAGAACAACAGTGCGAATGTGCCAGAGTTTATATAGCCAGCGATAAACCCACCATCGAACGACATATCGATTATATCATTGTTTCGATTATCTTTTTTTATGTATTTAGACGCTTTTAAAATGTAATGAACCTAAAAGCTAACTAACTAACTCATACTTAACCAATTCAGTTACTCTAACCTAGGTGGATCCCATGAAACGCCCTTTTTTTACACTCCTTAATAATCGCAACCATTGATAACCACTGATTCCAACTATATAATATACTCTCTGGAGAAATTTTAAAATATTTAAAAATGTTACTAAATACAGAAGAGTTATAATTCACAACAATAAACAGAAAAATCAAGGGTAAGTGTTTGCAAACTTGAGCCCAATTATCTATAGAAGCACAGTTGTAGTGGTATGGGTGCACAGATAGGAGGGACAATACAATATGGTCAAAGATGATCCTAGAATTGATATCACCAGGAAGAAAGAAATTGGGATAATCTAAAACACAGTTGGAAGAATAATATCCAGGAAGCAATTAAAGGAAATAGATGGAAGAAAAAAAGACAGCATAGACAGAATGAAATGGAAATTGAGAATACGAAAACAACTCCAGTTGTAACAGTAAAATAGTAATAATAACAATAACAACAACTACAATAATATTATTATTATTATTATTATTATTATTATTATTATTATTATTATTATTATTATTATTATTATTATTATTATTGCATGATACCGAGTTTGAAGTTTTTCTGCAAATTCTTCAGCAAGTCGAAGTTGTGGTCTGATTTTGCAGGTTTACAGAATATACATTTGATTTGTTTAATTGGAGAAAAATAAAATCTTACATTGATTTAAACAAGTCAGACTGCTGAGGAAAAAAACCTATAATAACCTTAATAAAGTATTTTTACCTTTTGAATATTATTGTATAATTTGACACAAATTTAAGTAATTCCTATTAATTAATTTTCTATTACTTTATTTTTAAAAATTAATGAATTAAACTAATGTATCTTATAGGATACATGGCAAATTAAAGGGTATAGAAATACCAGAGCAACTGGATGAATCATTTGCGACGAATGAGTTCAAATAGAGTTCCCAAGGCCATGCTTCGTTAATGTCCAACAGGGAAGAGATATCTGGTCAGTCCAAGGAAACGCTGGATACAAAATTCATCAATGAGATCGTAACAGGCATATAGGCCTAATACTTGGTTGGATGAAGAAGAAGAAGAAAGGTTAATTAAATTGTATTATACACTAACATTTTGGAATAAAGCAAACATTGCGGATGCTAGAATGATTTTTTATTCAGGTTTCGAGTAAACCCCAAGTAAACCCCAGTTCTAATAGTAGGATTTCAATGACTTATCCAATAATTTCTTCGTTTTATTTTAATAGCATATGTTGAGTTTCGTTTGTGGAACATCGAAAATTTGACCGCTAGAGCGATTCTTAAATTATCTTTTCAGGTGAACTCATACTCCTTATGGTCCGATTTGCTGGTTAACGAACTTGACCATATATTTTAATTGATTGCTACATGCCCAAGTTTGGTTCTGATAAAAAAATGGGCCGCTAGAACGTTAACGGATGCGTGATGCGCGCGCGCGCACACACACACACACACATCCTATATATATATATATATATATATATATATATATATATATATGACCATTTTTATGGTCTTGTGGCGAAAACTTCAGACTACAGTTAATGAGGTCCCGCGTTCAATCCCCATGGTCTGGAATTTAGGTTAAGATTAGATTAAAGACTCTCCTGATTCTTTATTATCATTTATCACCCATCATATCATAGGAACAACATAACTCCGCCTTTCCGGTGCACCAACTTAAAAAATTATTGAATTCCCCCAAATTCCATGGGAGAAAATCAGAAGTGTCATAAAAGACAACCTGGTGGCATTGAAAAAAAAAATTAATGTCACTACGATGTCATTTGGACATTCTGGTATTCTCTCCTGGCATGGCATTATTGTAACCCACTTCCGAGTTGGGGCGCCTGGAAGGCGGAGTAAAGCTGCCCCGATGATATATGATAAGTGATGATGATGGTAAAGATACGCCAGGGGAGGCCTTAATTCTAACCTTAATGAATATGTTAATGATGATAATGATGGCCAGATGATGTTCTGGGATATTCGGGCCTTAAATTTTCCTGACTTTTATCTTGCAGGTGAGGAAAATCCCCAAAAAAACCACCACCCAGGAAACTTGTCCCGACCGGAGATCGAACCTTGGTCCACTGCGTGACAAGGCAGTACGCTACTTCGAGACCATAGCGGTATATATATATATATACAGGGTATTACCGAAATGAGTGCAGATTTTTCGTGTGGTGGTAGGAAATATCCATATAAGTATTTTAACACAATGAACTTTGAGTCGGAAATGCATTGTTGTGGGTCTACAAAATAAAACAGCATTTAAAATTTTTGAACACATTGTTGTTTATTTATTAATTCTAATAAAAATGGAAGTTATTATATGCTGTTTTACAGTAATTGTTGGAAATGGCAACCATTGACCTGGATGCACAGCTCCAGAGCTTGTAGCAAAGGATCGTGGCAGCGGCTGCGGAAATCAGGGAGCATCCAGATATGCTTCCTAGAGTTCATCAGTCCGAGATGAGACGCGCGGAGCTGTGCAACCAGGTCAATGGTCGCCGTTTTCAACAATTACTGTAAAATAGGATGTAATACCTTCTATTTTTCTCAGAATTAATAAATAAACAACAATGTTTCCAACAATTTTAAATGCTCTTTTATTCTGTAGACCCACAACAATGCATTTCCAACCCAAGGTCCATTGTGTTAAAATACTTGTATGGATGTTCCCTACCAACACACGAAAAATCTGAACTCATTTCGGTAACGCCCTGTGTGTATGTATATATATATATATATATCACTGATAGGATCGGTGAAGATAAGAAAAAAAATTTAAATCTCATGAGAACAACCTCAAAATCTTCAGAGCCCTTCGGAATCCGCTGTAAGTGGTTGTAGAAACTTCATTGCAAAACGCTACAACAAAACGTTATAAAAACATTTGAGAAGAATTAGAAGAAACGAAAGGAACTGAAGGGGGGGAAAGTATATAAAAGGAATGAGTTTATTGTTTAATGAATATTCGTACAGAGTAAAGTCCACTTTTGGTGAAAATGTTAGCGAGGGGATTTTCCGGTGCGAGAATTATGAATACTCTGGTAGCTATGGGAAACTGCGGTCGTCCAGTTGGAACGTGAAATTTTTGTTCAGATTGATGGATGTGGCTGATTGTAATATGCGACCACAGCAATTCATTCTTTGAAATCGATACGGTGATGTGGTGATGGCGATAACCGCGTCATGTTGGCCAGACTGTTGAGAGACATTTTGTTTTAACTCATTCACTAAAACATCACCCAGAGGGCCGTGTCTCTATATAAACTCTCGAACTATCCATGAATATATCATTAATATAAAATTGTAACTACTCAACCGAACTATAAGCTGCAAACTCCACTGACAGTCGTTCAGAAGTTATTCATGGATGTTTAACATACTGTACTCAAACTCTTATGAGTTTAGTACATTCAGGGGCGTCTTAGATTTGGCATCAATGTCAATATCACGGAAGAGAAAACGTAACCTGGGCGCAGTATATCTGAAATCGTGGTTGACCAGGGGTCGGCAAGTAATTTTAGGTGGGGTCCGGATGCTTTTGACAAACTTGTCGAGGTCCTATCCTAAATGTATTTTATTTTCATTTTTCACTCACCCAAATTATATGGAAACACTTTAGATAGGCATATTTGATAATAAAAAAAATCATGCGGAGAAATTGCATTTGTAGTTTTGCGCCAGTTTTTTAAAGTTTACGTTCACGCGGGGAGCAAAAAGCAACTGATTCGAAGAGTGTCTTCAAGGTGGGCGGCCGTTAATCTTGAGCTGGATGATATTGTGGCAGGCGCACCGCAAAGGAGCCGCTTATGTATCAAAGTGTATGTTTGGCACACCAAAGAAGCAGTATTACAAAGGAGGCGCTTCGGTGCCAGAGGTCGCACGTGCCGAGTACACCCGCCAAAAGATTGATGATGATGAAGGGGGTTAATGGTTCCGTTAGAGTTACGAACAACAAATATTGTGTTTATATAGAATATGGCTGCTCCGATTAAAAGAGGCTTCAGATGTTGCCAAAGTCAGAGATCGATTTATAAAATGTATTTCATTAAATAAAATTCTTGTGTTGCGTTCGGGTGTACAGAGCTTTTATGTGGATCGACATAACATAATACGCTATGCCGGCCGGTTAGCTTCTTCCTTCCACCCCAGCTCTCCAGCGCACTCTCCTGCGCTGCATAGATCAGCAACTATAATGAGTAACAAAATTGTTCTCATGATTTGAAATGTTGAAAGAATATAACTATTTAAATAAATATTGTTTCTATTAACCTAATCGGAAATTTTCTTGTTATGTTTTAGTTCATTCATTACATATATTTTTGTGAGTTGAGTCCGGACTTGGACCGCGGTTCGCTAGTTGCCGACCGTTGTTCTATACTCATAAGTAGGCTTCGCGGTTTTGTCATAAAACAGAATTCTGAATGTATCGAGAAGTATTGCCTGGTTCGGAGGGAGTTCAAATATCTGGCGTTCACTCGTAAGGGGCGGTACAGTACAGTGAATGTAACTACTGGAGCATATCATTCATGATTAATGACCACACTGCAACTAAGTTGTAATATACAGTATGTCAAAACAAACGACTAGACTGTAGATATAGCTGGCGGCATGTTACTCCTATTGTACCTTCTCAACGACTGACCTGGATGACAACGAACTCCTCGTATAAACACAGCGCTCCTATATGAACAACACTATTGGTTTATAAATCATAGTGTTCATGTAACCTGCTTGTACAACTCCTAGATAGATAGACAGATGGAAAGCTCTGCGGCCATCACATAAGTACTGGCGGTGAGCGATCCGTTTTGGTTCTGCTTTATAGGTAGAACCCCGGGTTCCTGTAAAATACAATAGCCCCGGTTTAAATTTGAAGTTTATGACAGATGGTATAGAAATGAAGTCGGAAACGGACCTTTTGGTTCTATTCCAGCACCTAAAAAACAAGAATTAAAGACCGGAATAAATCTGACCATGTTGTCTATAAGAAAACATATAAAGTATAAGCCGCTTTTGCTCTTGGATTGAGAGAAACAGCTTAAAACCTCAACCGGAATAGACACTCTGTACAGCGGTCATATGTGAACTGAATTCAGACTTACGAAGTATACTGCGGTAGAATATAAAAGTTGCGCACTGACTGTTCGGAACATTTGGAATGAAATATAACTAATGTAGTGATTCTAAACTGTTGTTGTAACCAGACGGTACAGAAAACTAATCTAACCCCCCTTTCCTCTGACGTCATGTGCAATGGTCGCATCAACCATACGCTTATAATGTGTTTGCGAAGGAATTGCTCAATCTGTACTTATAAGCATTTCTCCGTCACATCTTCTTTAAACTGAAGTATCCATCTATCTATACGAGTATATTATCGCAAGGACTATACATTTCCCGTAAACTGTCCCCCTGATTTTCTTCCTCTGTATCACTATCGCTTCATTGTAACCTGCAAACACCAGGTCTTTGTTCAATCCTGGATCATTTCTGGGCATTTACATGGTATAGTTTAACAGAAAAGTGACCACGATTCGTTTCACTATGCGACAACTCCTCTAGTGACGTAGCAAAATATTTCACTTAATTTGTGTTGGATGTAATACACGTTGCCTGCATCCTCACCCATACTCCTAGAATCTTATTTACTATATAAACTATCAATGATGGTTGCAAAAAGTAGAGGAAAATTCATGTGCAACGAATGAATCGCAATATACATCCAAAAGTCATGCTTCAACACCGTCCTCAAGGAAAGAGATCTTAGAGGCGACCTAGAAAAAGATGGACCGAGAACGCTTCACTGAAACCGTAACAGAGTTTGGGCCTTAAACTTGTTTGTATGATGATGATGATGATTATGATTCTTTCAATGAAGGGAGATTCTATGGGAGAGGCCGATCTACAGAGCGATCAGTATAGCATTGGGGTTTGTGTTGTGCGATGACAAAGGCTTACGCGTGCACAGTGAAATCCCCGCGTCTGCTGTCCAGTGCTATACTGATCGCACTGTACATACATTTTAATAAAAAGAAAAGATGCACATAATTACGTTATAAATTCGTAAATAATTAGGTCAGATATTTATGTGGCGTTTTTGAAAAATCCAGAAAAGCCTAAAAATTGAATGATAAGCTGACGTAAAATAACCTAAAATATGTCACATTATCGTTGGTACATGTAGCAAGATCTGAGTAGGAGTGAATGTGTACTTGACCTGCTCTAGCCACCACCCCTCCTAGAGCAGAGATTGAAAATTTTAGAATAAATATTTCGTATGCAGCCGGTTATCAAACCGGGGTCCCCTATGCGGACTGAAACGAAAACATAATATTTATTATTAATATATTATTATATTAATATCTTGAAGAAAACGGCCTCAGCGCTTTACAAAATTCATTTTTTTTCACAATTATTTTATTCATATTTATAGACGCTTTAACATCTATGTCACATCGCGTCTAGAATTTTTTTTTAAGTTAGTAGACTGTGTGTTGATCGGCTTTGGTGGACTAGTGGTTATGCTCCTTGCCTCTGGTCCCAAGGGTGGCGGGTTCAAACCCGGTCGGGGTCGATGGATTTTTAGGATGGAAAAATCCAAGGAGCAAGTCCTCCGGGAGGGACTTTAAGCCATGGGTCCCGAGTCTGAAGATTTTCAGGCTCGTAAAAGATCCATAAGCCGAATGAAAAGGCCTCTAAGCAAAATTTACCGAATTTTCCCGTCCTAGTACTACCTTGGTTTTCTAGATGTCAGTATGAGGCGGAACGCTGACCACGGACCACTCAAAATGACATCTATACGAAAAGTAGTTTAGTATGAAAACTAAATTAGTATGTTTTTATTATTGATTTCGTACATCTCAATGATGGATAAATCATATTTGAAGAGAAAAATTATACGCTCAGACCGGGACTTGAACCCGGGACCCTTGGTTCTCTAGACCAAGTGCTCTACCAACTGAGCTACCTGAGCAAGTACCGATCTAAACGCAAATCCTTCTCTATATACATTGTAATTCCCATCCACCAAATGCTGTGAAGCCATGCTTCTATCTTGCAAATGGCGGCTCCTTTATTAAGAAGACATATTTGGGAATTATTACATACGGCCGTACTGGCTGGTAATGTATAATTCCCAAATATGTCTTCTTAATAAAGGAGCCGCCATTTGCAAGATAGAAGCATGGCTTCACAGCATTTTGGTGGATGGGAATTACAATGTATATAGAGAAGGATTTGCGTTTAGATCGGTACTTGCTCAGGTAGCTCAGTTGGTAGAGCACTTGGTCTAGAGAACCAAGGGTCCCGGGTTCAAGTCCCGGTCTGAGCGTATAATTTTTCTCTTCAAATATAAATTAGTATGGTTCAAATTATTCCCTGTAGGGGAGAGCGCCTAAATCTCTGTTAATGAGAACATGGGCTTACAAGAAGAAACTGTGTGTTTCTAATACTACGTTTTTCTTGTGTTTTCTGGTGTTCGCTGATTTCAATTTCAATTATATGAAATGGAGGAATCGCTTTAGGTGGTTAGGAGTTAAATTGCTTGCCTCGGGTCAGCCGGAATCGATATATTTTTTTGAGGATGGTACGATAAGTGACGAATGATAATGAAACACCAGGAGAGTGCTTAAAAATATATTTACACTAAATCCATACCATAGACGAGCACAGGAATAGATTATATTTAAGAAAAATCCTGTGGTCTGATCGGAATTCGAATCGGAGACCTCATGAACTGTAGCCAAAAGCTCTGACCACTAGCCCATGAGGTTTGTCATTAATTTAAGTACAAAAATTTCAATCTCGGAGCCAGGACGGGTGGTGGGTGGTGTTCAATGTTTAATCACTAGATTGTGTACCAGATTCCTGCTTTAAGTTGAAAATCGCTCTGAAGTGCATAAGTTGAGAAGGGTTTTGTATTATTGGCTATTTAACTCATGCACCAAAAGGGAGTCAATGACCAATCACGTTTCAATGAATTTTGTTTTACAAACAATGACAGTCGTGTTTAACCTCGAATTTTGATTACCAAAATAAATAAACCTCCTCCTTTTTAATATTCTGAACAGGTCAGAGCATTATTTTGCACTTACTGACTCTAAAAAATACGTTGAATAAAGCAAATAATGAACAGATTCATTCGACCTACACATTTGATAATTGTGTGTTGAAAAATTGTGTTCCTAAATACTGATTTTACTGAATTGTTTCCGAAAAAATAATTAATATCCTATAATGTTTGTTACAATATACAGTTCGATGTGTTTCATTTCATTTGTTTCTCCACTAAGGTGCATTCTTAATTGCGACCCTATTTGGCATTAAATAGTATGATCAAGTTGCAGTAATAAATAAATGAAACATAACGAAACATTTTTCATTTTTATTTTTCAAACATCGCTGTTTACACTAAATATGTAAATATTTTTAAATAACTATATTTAAATAATGATTTGTGAGTAAACAGCTTAATTTTATTCGTTAAATAGTCCTAACAAATGCCACTCTTGATTTCCAAATCCTCTAGGTAAATTGGAAATCACTCGTGGCGTTACTTATGATAATTATTCGTCCGTCGGATGGAGACGTAAATCCACGCGGCTCCCTTCATGCTTTTTGGCAGGAGTAGGCTAAGTGCCGGCACCGGATTTCATCTTCTACCTTCTCTTCATCATCATCCCTCATACAACACTCTTTATACTACATAACCATATAAACATACGCTACTCTCTATAATGATGCAACCGCCCAATGTTGGATCTTAGCTTGCCATTTGATAGGAGTTGCTAGATCCTGTTAATTTAGTTACTCTCACTTCCCTACACATGTCATGAATGGTATGTTCAAGATACCGACACAATGTAACGTCCAGTAGGTAATTGAGATATTACTAGAATGAAGGTTGGAAAATTTTGCTTAGATGCCTCTTTATTCAGGTTTAATTAACTTTTTTTTCTACAGGAGTATGGCTGTTTATTTACACACACTATGTCAATGCTCCCCTCCATGGTATCTTTATCTTGTCGTGGCGGAGTGGCTTGCGTGCTTAAATGATCCCGAGAGCTACGCCGGTGGTAGCATTGCTGCCGATAGGGTTACCCATGCCGGACTGGTCGAAGGTGATAAGCCAGACGAAAAATGTACCTTGGTCGAAAGATTGACGATCTTTCACCGTAAAAATTGCAACCGTCAAGAAATGCGGACATGGGTTCTGCTGGGGTAAAATTTCCCGGAGGTCAAATAGTCCCCCACTCGGTTCTCCGGGTGGGGACTACTTCAGGGAATCCATACCAAAGGCTTCTTGTAGGACAACAAGAGGGAAAACGCCCAGTTGGTAGACCAAGAATGAGGTGGGAGAATAACATTAACTATGATTTAAGGGAAGTGGATTATACAGGGAATGATTGGAAAACATTAGCTCATGATAGGAATGTATGGAGAGCGTATGCCCGCGCGGCCATGAACCTACGGGTTCAATAGTGCCAGCTAATTAGTTAGTTAGTTATGTCAATGCTCACTTATCTTTTTCCTCTAGGACGTAGGTTCGTCGCTGCTTTAATAAGCTCGTATCGTCAGCTCTATCACATGGGCATTATATTTCCGTTTCCTTGCTTTAACAAATATCTCAGCATACGTGATATTGCATTTCTCCTTCACATCCTGAAAGTATTCAGATTTGGGACCCACGACTTAAAGACCCCCCCCAGAGGACTTGCTCTTTGAATTGTTCCATCCTAAATAATCCATCGATCCCGGCCGAGTCTGAACTCGCGACCCTTGGGACCATAGGCAACATATTATTATACACTTATCCTATACTCCTCTCTATACGCTATACAAGAATACATCATCAACATAATGTGGTCTGCGGAAGTGGTGACTCAATTCAGAATAGACTACATTAATGCCATCTATTCTATTCGCCCAGCGTTGAATCCTATGCAAGAAAAGTGCAATGGGGTTTGAATTGAGGACCTAACTAACTAACTCATTGGCACTATCAAACCCGTAGATTCATGGCCGCGCGGACATAAGCTCCCCATACATTCCTATATTGAGCTAACGTTTTCCAATCATTCCTTGTATAATCCACTTGCCTCAAATCATTGTTGTTATTCTCCAACCCCATTCTTGGTCTACCAACTGGTCGTTATCCCTGTGGTTTTCCTATAAGAAGCTTCCATGCACGTCTTTCATTCCCCATTCGTGCCACATGTCCTGCTCATCGCAGTCTACGAGACTTAACTATTCATATTATATCTGGCTTCCTATAAAGACCATAGTTCACTGTTATGAAATCTTCTCTATTCACCTGTCTGTTCATCTCTCTTTAGACCAAAGAATTGAGGACCTACCAAAGACAGATCCCAAAAATACCACTTGAGCCAACACGGTGGTTATTCTATAGTTTCGTTCTAAAATATAAAATTCTAGTTTTTAGTTGTTTTACAAAACACTTTCTCGCTTGTAAATAACAAAGCAATGCTAGAAATAATGGGAGCGTATTTGACCGGAGAAAATGTTTTGTTTCCGAGTTTGTTTAATGTGTGGCGATGGATCCGGGCAGTCGGGATGGTGCCAGCTCTCACGGCGGATATGCAAAACATATTTTGATTCCAGCTGTTAGTTCACAAACCGTAACTTAGTGGAACTGCGATTTTTACATCCGATCATTGTTGTGGTGTTCTCTTCATTCAAATAGAACGCTTTACACCAAACAAATATCACTTCAAATTTATTTTCATCCTACGCTTATATAAATTTAATTAATTCTACCTACATTTTGCTTCATGTTAATTAAATTCAGTATTCAAAATGAATTATCGTAATGAACTTTCAAGAGTTAGGCACTGTTAATCTGTTCCAATCTCAATTAAAAAAAACGTTTACTATTGCTACAACTAATAATAATAATAATAATAATAATAACAAAAATAATAATAATTTTATTTATATACAGATTTTCAATGTTTACACATCCTTTCTGTGCCTAAAGTTTTATTTTCCTTCTCCACTCGTTTCTATCCATCCATTCTATGTCCTCCCGTCCTCTTGTTCTCATTCTAGTTCTTATTTCTTGCTTCCACGAATTTCGAGTTTCCTTTCCTTCTTCTTCCAGGTGGACACCAATCCATTTTTTCTGGGTAACCTTTCTTCATGCATTCGTCGTACATGCCTATACCAATTTAATTGCTTGTATCTTATATAATCTACTATTGAATACCTAATATTAATTTTTTTATCGCATGACAGTATTTCTTATTTTTTCTAATTTTGAATATCTTGCTGCTCTCCTCAAGAAATCCATTTCCATCGACATACGTTTTTGTTGAATTTTAAAACTTCAGCTCCATATGTGACAGTACTTCTCATTATTTCTGATTATGTGTCTGTTCCATAAGACAACATATAATCATTGATGTTATTGCTCTACCTTTATTTATTATTATTATTATTATTAATAATATAATAATATAATAATAATAATAATAATATAATAATAATAATAATAATAATAATATTAATAGTATTGGAAAACAGTCGAATTTCTTGAAATTAACTTTATACATGGATCACATAAATAATTTTAATTTTTGTCAGCTAGGCGTCCGATTTCCTTTATTTCTTAATAAATATATGGCTTTACAGTAAAACGTTAATAAGCATAATATGAAAATCGTAACATGAGTGGTTTAGCTACAAAGAAGGGGAAAAGTTCGAGAGCGGTTGACATGTGGACTGAAAAAAAAAGTTCAATAATCTCATATATTTTCTAACATACAAAATAATTGTATAATTATAAAGAGTTTTGTGCAAAACAATAATTTCTCGTGCCAGTTATTTAAACCGCCACGGACCGCACTGAAAACAAAATCATGCGTTGACTGTTATGATTAGGTTTGTTTAATTCGTACATATTGTTATTACTACTCGTTTGCTTTTCCTCTGTTGCATTAATGATACTAAATAAATCGAACCAATTAATGTAATCGTATAAGATACATTGCCAATTAAAGGGTTAAAAATAATATATTAGGATTAGGGTAAAAAATAACGTTCAAATAAATAATTACTTATTTTTCCGAAATCAAAACGTTTATTAACTTTATATTTTCACAGGATCAGAAAGTCACCATCTCCCCTATGTAAACGCTCCGAAAGACGAATACAGGTTCTGACAGAATGTTCACTGTACTCAAGAGACCGGTCTCCTGTTCTAACAACCAAAACACTGTTCCAGATACTACAGCTCCACATCAACACCGTCGCAGTGACAAACTTCATCAGCAACATCTTCCGCAACATCTTCTGAACATTTAACTTGCAGCAACACAAAATGTAAATGTGTACGTAAATAACTGTAAATATCCTGTGATATGCCCATGGCAAAACATGGGTCAAAAAAAATATATCATGCAAACAAATTTCATATTTCGTTTCCAACAATGTGCCAATGTTGTCATTTAAATTTCATGACTGGATCAGTCGAACTGTAGTTCTTCTTCTTCTTGCATAATAACTCTCTCTATAATATATCTTGAGTACAGTGAACATTCTGTCAGAAGCTGTATTCGTCTGTCTTCTTCAATGTATTGCCTCAATTGTATCTTTCCATCTTTTCTTCGGGCCTCCAATATTTATTTTCCCAGTCGAGTCTACGACAAGGGAACACCACATAGAAGCACTAGCCACTGAAGATTCCCTCCGCAGTTGAGGGAGAATCGTCTGGAAGAAACACAGTTATAGACCATTGCCACATAGCCCGGAAACTTTTAATATTATTTATTTTCCCAGTTGGGAATTTATTCGTATAAATTTTAACTATTCTGTCATTTGACATTCTTTTATAGGGCCTATTTTTACTCCATTATTTCCTTATTTTGTATATTCAATTTGAAATTTGTTCCATTTGTAAATAACTGTAGTTATTATTGAATTTTTAAGATACGTAAGTGTGATTTCCGCTTAAGGTTGAAATTTGCATGCAACACGATACAACGGACGGAAGACAAGATCACAAGTAGTGATAACTGATACTACACACTGAGTGTGTCTCTTACAGATGTTAAAATTTCGAGATTCACTGTTTTGCTTTCTCACTATTTCACTTTACACATACACTTTTTTTTTCTGCTAAAAGAGTATATTACAACCACAAAAATTATTTTATCATATAGTTCTTCTAGCTCATTGACGGCTTCACTGAACGCATTATTGTCTTCACACTTACATCACGTTTACTCGTCCACATTTTGGAAACGACCGACTCGCCCGACCCCAGCCCATATCTAATAATATAGGCGAGGTAGAAACATTCTGGCATTAGTCTCAAATTCTCTTGAATATAAAGTCCGAGATATGATTATTCCAGAATCCATGTACCTGAAAAATTATTTCTCAGGAAGCACGTCTAGAGAGGTCGTTTTCTGGCTGCACATGACTAGAATCTCACTCCTATTGGCTTATAAGGAGACCTGACGCCGCCCGCGAAATTCGAAAGAAATAATTTGAGCAGCGGATCAACAATGCGTTACAATAATAATAATAATAATAATAAATAATAATAATAATAATAATAATAATAAGAAGAAGAAGAAGATGTAGTCCCAAAAATACGATTCAATTAAGAGGGAGGAGTTATATAGTATCCTTCAGGAGTTCGGAATTCCTAAAAAGTTAGACTTACACGAATGTGTCTAAACGGCACAAAGAGTTGAGTGCGAGACAACAAGAACATCTAAGACAAGACACACTATAAACTCACACATTGATATTAAGCAAGGCCAATGTGATAATTATGATGGGCAGATGATGTTCGGATACCTTTTGAGTCTTAACGCTTCCTGGAACTTGTATAACAGGTAAGGAAAAACCAACGATATGAAGTTGATAATAGCAATAGTAATTTATTATATATATACAGATTTTTAAAGTTTACACATATTTCTGTGCCTAAAGTTTTTTTTTTTTTTCCTCCACTCGTCTGTCCACCTACTCCATGCCCTCCAGTCCTCTTGTTCTCATTCCAGTTCCTAATTCTTGCATCCACGAGTTTCGAGGTCTTCCTTTCCCTCTTCTTCCCACCAAAGCCAGTCCCAAGCCAGATTAAAAAAGGGTGAGGGGAGGAGCAAGAACCACGTTAAAAAAAACCAGGGTTGAGTACGCCCGGCTGATAGTAACCTGAGAGGGTCCCTCATCTAGGGTGTAGATACTGCTGCCTTGAAGTTCGTCG
Source organism: Diploptera punctata (assembly GCA_030220185.1). NCBI lineage: Eukaryota > Metazoa > Arthropoda > Insecta > Blattodea > Blaberidae > Diploptera > Diploptera punctata. The sequence continues at coordinate 68,652 of JASPKZ010009702.1, read as the reverse complement.
TTGGTTTGATAAGGCTAGAGGAAGAAAACCTTGACCAAAAATCACCTGGTCCTCCAGGTTGGGGGTGATGCAACAGGCCAGCTCCCTGTTCGTCACAAAACATAACAATGCTAAAGATTTAAAGTCGGACGTAAATAAACAAAGACGAAAAGAGAAAAGGAAAACGACAGTTCTTGTTGGAACTTGGAATATTCGAGGGGTTCCAAGTAAAATGGTTGACATCATAGAGGAAATAATAATAATAATAATAATAATAATAATAATAATAATAATAATAATAATAATAATAATAATAATAATAATAATAATAATAATAATAATAATAATAATAATAATAATAATAATAATAATAATAATAATAATAATAATAATAATAATTAATAATAATAATAATAATAATAAATATACAACTTACTGGCACTCTCGGACCCGGAGGTTCACGCCCCCCCCCCCTATATTCTGGGCACTACCCTCTGTTTTTCGCGCTAAACGTTTCAATGTTCTTTTTTCATTTTCCATTAGTGCCACTAGACATGCCCATCTTACTCTAAGATATTTAGCTATTTTGATTACATATGGTTACCCATAAAAATCATTTAGCTCACTGTTATGTACTCGTATGTAGTCTTCCCATTCTTTTCGTTTGTCTTTGCGCCACAAATTTTCCTAAGAACTGTAATAATAATAATAATAATAATAATAATAATAATAATAATAATAATAATAATAATAATAATAATCACCATCATCTTCAAGGATTAGATCTGTTGGCCTATTCCGATTCAAAATTACTCACGGCATTTCTTTAAATGTCGACCTGTATTTCTTGTCCCCCTCGGATTATACTCGTAATATAAAACCTTTCGTGCCTCTCTAGTGTTTGGCATTCGAAGGACATGGTCTCTCCAATTCATTCTATATTTTTCTATTAATGTTGTGATAGGTTACATGTTCAATTCCTTTCTTAAAAGAGAGCCAATCAATAATATTTTTTATTAGCAATATTCCACGATACATTGTTTCTTCTTCAACCCGAAGTGATTTGTCGCCAGAGGTTCCTGTCTAAAGCATCATCTTCCCTCAAACCTCTACTAGCTTCTATATTTCTCCTTACTCCATCTATCCAAAGTTCTCTATGTTTGCCTCTTCCACTTATTCTATTAGCTTACTAATCAAGGATCTTCTTTACTATTCTATCTTCTTCTAATCAATAATATAATAATAATAATATAATAATAATAATAATAAATAATAATAATAATAATAATAATAATAATAACGGAAGTGAAATTTGGATTTTAAATAAAAGAAACTCTCATAAACTTCAAGTAAGCCAAATGCGCTTCTTACGATCATTGTTAGGAGTTAATAGACTGGATCACCAAAGGAACGCTATTATCAGAGGAAAACTTGGAGTAACAAGTTTAAATGAAGATATACAAAGATACCAACAAGAATGGAAAAATCATCTGAGGAGAATGGCAAGAAATAGACTTCCAAAATTGGCATTCCAATATACCCCAACTGGACATAGGGACCAAGGAAGACCAAAACATCGGTGGAAAGATCAAGACCATCTTCGCTAGGTTTACCGTACAGGCCACATGGCCTAAAACGAATTTGTTCATGATGATGATGATGATGATAATAATAATAATAATAATAATAAAAAATAAACACATGACAATCACAACAATACTCTACACACTATAGGATATAACCAAAAATTTCAAATGCGATAATACATGGAGTATTTTAAAACGATTATTAGGAATTAAATAAATAATTCGTTTACTTATTAAATTTTATATAAGAATTAAATAAATAATTTGTTACTTTTTAAATTGTATAAAAGAACTAAATAAGTAGTTTGTTTACTTATTAAATTTTATATTTCCCAAGATTCATCACTCATCAGTTATTGATGTCAAAATTCGAGTAGCTTGCAGAAATGAACTTCATAATTATTACTGCATTTTAAATCTCATAGCGCCCGAAATATCAATTTCCGACTATAGTTTTTTCATGTTCAATACTCAGTTTAGAATCCTCTACCATCTGTAAAAATTTGACCCTGAAGATTGCTCTCTCTCTCTCTCTCTCTCTCTCTCTCTCTCTCTCTCTCTCTCTCTCTCTCTCTCTCTCTATATATATATATATATATATATATACATTATCTGGCCTTCCGCAGGACTCCGATTGAATTTCTATTTATTTAAATAAACACCAAAAAATGATCAGGACTACAGAAAATTACCAAATTCGCTTCATTTTCTTTCCAACATTTTCACTGATTTTCATAAATAATTTGCTGTTATTAAAACATCTTGCTTTATTACAATGATGAAGACTCAATTAATGTCTATTCCCTGACGGTTTCACTTACATAATTTTCATGTGTGCGCTCTAAAGTGTCACCTTACTAATCCATTATTCGAACCTCGAATGGGCTTCCTCCCCGACTCTCCTAACTACATATTTCCCGCGAGGTAGGAACATTCTGAAGTCCATTTCGAGACTTTACTAACTTGGGCCAAAGAATTTGAAAATTGACCTTTCTAATATGGAAGTATAACCGCATGTGGGAAGTTCTCCACAAGTTTTCCGATTCATGAGTCGGCGCTCACGAATCATTCTCTAACATAAAACGCGAGATGTTGACTCTCGCCGCCGGCCTTGAAATTAAAAACTAGCCCAAGAACGCGCCATAATGTAATAAAATATCTTCATCAACTTCCTTCCATTGTATTAGACCACATGATTGCATGTTCCGGTTTAGCTTTAGGCTTATTCTAAAAGTCCCTTTATTGGACATCCTCTTTGAGTTTTATCAATTGGTTTGTAAGATTTCAGGATTTTGGTAGCCTCAATTTACTATTCTATCGACATGTTCCAACCATTCAGTTTTGTAATTTTCTATTGTTTTCCAACACCGAGGTGCCACGGAGTAATTTTAGCTTGTCAAAACAGGGACAGCTCATCTAAGGGAGCATACTCCTACAGCAACATGCAAGTCCAGAGGCATAAACATGGCAACCCCATCCTGATCCTATTGTCGGATCAACTGATCTGTGCCCCTTTAGCTCTGCACTTATTTTCAAAAAACTTTTTAAAAAAGCTTGTGCTCACTCCATTCCATGCGCTACCCTCCCTACCACCTCAAATAAGAGCCAGGATAACTTTCCGAGTAGCGATGTTGTTAAACTTACCCAAACAGTGTCATGGATCTTCATTACTGAATAATGTATTTTTTTTTTGCAAGTGTCCCAGGTTGTCTTTCGACATTCCTGGTGTTCTCTCCTGGCATGGCGTACTTGTAACCCACTTCTGAGGTTGGGGCGCCTGGAATGCGGCGTTACGTTGCCCCGATGATATGAGTGATGATGATGCGCCAGGAGAGTCCCTAATGCTAGGTTTATTCTAAGATGAATATGAATTATGATTGCGATGGCCATATGATTTCGGGGACCGTTTGGGCCTTAAAGTTTTCCTGACATTTGTCTCACAGATGAGGAAAAACTCTGATAAATACCTCACCCAGAAAAGTTGTCCCGATCGGGGATCGAACCCGGGCCCGCTGCGTGACAAGGCAGCACGCTACCGCGAGATCACAGCGGTGAACTTATTGAATAATGTAAGGTTAATGATTACTTCTTCATATTTAAGTAGGTCTAATGACGCTGATTGACTTTTATTATTTGCTTAATAATATTTCTTTCACCACTCCGTGCTACAGTGTTCATGTTGAGTTGGCAACGCTGGACTGCAAATGCAAGTAACCTGTCCACAAGAAGGCTCAAAAGTCTGAGTAATGGGAGGTGCGAAAGAAAAGAGAGAAATAGGAATGAAGGGAGGGAAGTGATTTACCGAGGCAGAAAAGGAATTAGTGTTTATTTTTCATATCTTACGGGGACACAGATCCGTTGGTCAGACTATGTTCTGCTCTAGATTCCTAATCTATTCAGGAGACATTTAACTTACTGGCAAGTCTCATAATTTAAAATGTAAAAGACAAAAACAAAATGTAAAGTTTCGCCATTTTATGTTTAACCTTTAATCAATCCAGCAAGGATACAACTCTTACACAACAAGATAATCATGATAAAAATCTTGGTTCTAGTAAAATGAGCTGAACTATTCCGTGTTTGTGGCAGATAGTTCATTAGAAATTCAATGCAATGTTACCAGCCGATAACACTAAAGACAACAGAATGGATAACGTCACTTAATGGCGGCTAATGTTACTCTCGATAATTGAAAATGGGAACATTTCAAGTGATTGCATCAGAATTTAAAGACTCGTGAAGGGACAGACACGTAGAATATTCATGTGGCAATCAGTCTAATTGTATCCAGTCAACTGTTCACACAATTGAACGGTTCACCGCACATGCGCCGGATTGCTACACAATTAACCAGTCTGTCAATCACCAACAGTTTCAAATTCCTCCGCTATGTGATCATGTATTAGCGAACAGAAAAAAAAATCATCTCTAATTTATCTTGTGTTATTTTAGTCCTGATTACATAGAATATTTAAAAAAAACATATTGAATTTAGGATATTATTGTTGTCCAATCCCTCGAGGATGTCTTTTGACATTTCTAGTATTCTCTCCTGGCATTGACGGAATAGTGACCCACTTCTAAAGTTCGGGCAGCTGGAATGTGGAATTACATTGATTCGATCATAAAATGGCGATAAATGATAATGAAGCATCAGGAATAGTCTCTAAATATATATTTATTCTAAATTACAGATCATGGGTGACAATAGGAATAGCTCCCTTTAAGGAAAACCCGGGACCTCGTGAAGTATAGTCAGAAGCTCTGACCATAAGACCATGAGGCTTGTCTTGAATTAAGGATATATGAACCATGTAATGAAATGGTTCATGGAGATTAGATATAACAAGAGTCTATGAACTATAGGCCTGTAAGTCACCTGATATAGGCTACTTACCTCAATTAAAATAGTTGGATTAAGATAGGCAGGACGTGCAAATAGTGAAAACTTAAGACATTGTTTAAAGAAAATACTGATAACGAAGCAGAAGGAAGACAAAGGCCTGGAAGATCCAATAGTAGATGGATTGATTGAATGTTCGAGGACACACTAATACTTGACATCAACAACTGGTGGAAAATCCTAAAGCAAGTTCTTCAACAACGGACTGTAATGCTCTTTTGATGATACAGAATTGATCAGGGGCTAAGAAAAAAAAAAGCTTTATTCATATGGAGGTCAAGATTTTCTTCATAGACAAAAGTAATTTCGGTCAGAATTTGTTGTTCCTCCTGTTTAGAAAACCAGCTACAAAGATATGCTGATCACGTGTCATTCATTACACTGGCTGGATGATATTTTACTTCTGCAATTGGCACATGTGGATGTGAAGGCAGAAGGTTAAGGACTTCCTAAAACTTTCACGCCACGTATTTAATTTATCCAGAAGTAAAACATTCTTAGGATTAATATTAATTCCTTCAAGATTCCGATTAATTCTCTCACGAAATTTAACTTGAATTCTAACATGGTTTCAAGTTAAAATTAAACAGATAAACTCCAAGTTATAAATAATCTTCTTTAAGAACGGAGAATAAATAAATAGATATAAAAACCTTCACAATCAGATCTCCATAATAAATATGGGAACCAAGATTTTTATTAGATAGAGAAAAATTTTAATCAGGATCTGTCAATCTTCGGGTTTAAAACCCAGCTACAAGGGCTAGAGGAGCCGGTATTCCGATCATGTCACCCCTTACACCGGCTGGATGACATTCCACCTCTGCATTTTACCCTTGTGGATGTGAAACCACCAACAGGCTCTCTAGGTTTGCCGCGCCAGTAAGTTAATAAATCACATGAGGGATGGAATGGGGAATAAAGAAAGATTCACAATGATAATAATAGTAATAATATGGAGGAGGGAAGAAGAGAGGAGAGTATTGGTGGAATGAAATTCGGCAAACGAAATAACCCCGAGACTATGGAGAAGTAGTGAAATGAAGTTTTTGGTAGGGAAAACAGGAGAAAGGCCGATAATATTCAGTAAGCATTATATAAAGATCTGATGCTACAATCAATATCTTCCTAGATATTAACAATTTTGTATCATTCACAGAACCTAATCATTATAAATTCCTATAATAGGAATTCATTATTTTGTTTTAAAAAGTATATTTACCGCATTGACCCGAATATAAGCCACGTTATTTTTCAAATTTCGTGCACGAAAATTAAAGGTGCGGCTTATTTGCGCAGTCGATACATTTTTATATAGAATAGGAACTTGAACAAGAATGAGTTGGGAGAATAACATTAATTATGATTTGAGGGAAGTAGATTGTACGGGGAATGATTGGAAAACATTAGCTCAGGATAGGGATGTATGGAGATCCTACGTCCGTCCGGCCATGAACTTACGAGTTCGTTAGTGTCAGGAAATTAGTTAGTTTTTAATAGAAACTTAAAATGTAGCACGTTGCTAATTTTCTAATTTTGAAATGGAGCAACAATGCCGCGCACTCGTGTTTGGAATTGCCTGCAGTTGTATGGCATATGACACAACAATTACTAGTCTTCGTATTACGGTAATCGTACTGTTTTGTATGATATGACGGATTAAAACAGGTGCGGTAGTACGTACCTACTACGATATTATTGCCTCACTATGATGCTTAATAAGCGGCTCGCTTTGTTTCCCCGCAGCTGTTATATGTTATTAAAATACAAAGATCTCGACTGCCGCGACTACCACGATGTTGCCACATTGCTCTTCTTCCCTCAGTTTGAATTAAAACTTGGCTCGTGAAGCAGTCGATCCAGTTACAAAATTGTATAGCATAATTAATTGTTATAATTATCAATGATTTATTGTGATATGTTGCTCGAATAATAATACAATATCAATGTATTACAGTAGTTAAATATATAAGTGATTACATCTGGCGGCCATGGGAAAATATTTCAGACCGAACAGTTATAATAATAATAATAATAATAATAATAATAATAATAATAATAATAATAATAATAATAATATTTTCAGCATGATGTTGTATGAATATTAAATTCATGTAGACCTACAAGCTATATAATGTTGGAATTAAATTATTTAATAAATAAGTACATGTATAATTTTAATTTTAAAAGTTAAACAATACCAAATAACATAAAAATTAAATAATAACATAAATAATTAATGTCTTCTGTCCTTGTGTAATAAAGGCCCATAGCGCTATGAGAAACATGACAACACCGCATGTCAAGCAGTGCCGCGCGGCACCCGCTTTTATATAAACGGTTAATCATCATAGTGAGGCAATAATAAATGTATTATTCTTTAACAATGAGAGAAAATGTCGAAAGAAAAGCTTCAACATTCAACAAGCTTGGGAATTCGGCGCATTTAAGATGCTGGTTTCATACTTGCAGGTATTATTTATGCTAGGAGTACGTCTAATAGAAAAGCCGGGTAAAAATGTTAGTTAAGATGAGAAGTGACATTGGAGAAGACTAATTAGCTGTACCGGGTGGTTTACCCACATTATAACTGAAGAAAAATGTATTTGAATAGTGTAAACAGTTTTGTAACTGGATATATGTAGGTAAATTTATATGCACTCATTTTTTTTCTTTCCCTCCTAAAATTAAGGATGCAGCTTATACTCGGGTGCATCTTATATTCGGGTCAATACAATATTTTGAATAACGTACTCCAATAATACAAGCACGATAAAAATATCTAGCAAACATGGCATTAGTAAATGAATATCCAATGAAATTTGAGCACGCTTGTATCATAATTTATAAAAGGCTTCAATTTAAAGTCCATTTTTGTAATGCATCCTATCGTTCAAAACTGTATAATTATTTTGAAAGTTGAGATACTGAAATGAGATAGTAGTTTTCAAAGCAAGAAAAGAACGAAAGCAAATAATAAACATCGATTGTTAAACTAATATCTCCTGAGAGATAGTCACGTTTTCACCAGCACTACTAGACATCTCAAGGACACTTTCCGTTCATTAGCTTGTCTCCTCCTGTTTAATGAATAATTCAAACGGACTAATATCTACAAAATCAACTTTTACGAATTATACATTCCGACAATACATTAACCAAATGTTTTATGAAAAAAAGTACGTCTAGAATTTACTATATGAGGAGCTCATTTTCAAACCTTGTGCCAAAATACTATATTACGATGCGAGGTTGAGAAGTGTCTTTTTACAGAAGGAAGGAAATGGTTAATTTCGAGATTTTATAAAACACTTCACAAACGTGCGTTGTGCTTATTTTTTCAACGATGGTGTTTTCAAAATAATAATAATAGTAAATAATAACATCTTCGTTGAAGTATTGTCTGTCCAACGATCTGTGTCCCTTCCTTTTCTGCCTAGGTAAATCTTTCCTCCCTGCATCCCTATCTCTCTCTCTCTCTCTCTCTCTCTCCTCTCTCTCTCTCTCTCCTCTCTCTCTCTCTTCTCTTCTCTCTCCTCTATCTATCATCTCTTGCGCTTGCACTCCAGTGTTGTCAACTCAACTCCAACCTTGCATTATTCAATATTCAAGAGCCTTGAAATTGGGAGAAGTTCGGTAGCATCCCTACTCGATAAGTTATCTTGGCTGCCGTGACGTAGGGTGAGGGAAGTGCGGTGAAATGGTGTCAGTATAGATGTGTACTTTTCTAAGAACGATTTCAGCGCTGTAGGAGCACAGATCCGAAGATCCAAGTATATTTGCATTCATTACGAACAACTGACTCGCGTTATCAATCTGGCCAATATTAGGTGAATTCCTAAAATAATTTAGTTGAGACTACAGCAGGCCATGACACCAAGCTGACATAAAATGACAGAAAGTACGAATTTATTGCTTTATATTGTTTCAAATGAAGTTCAGTTCATTTAAAATGCAGTGATTTGTTTCATATAATATATTTTAACATTATCTTTTAGATATATTTTTGTATATACCGCACATTGTACGTAGTATACATAAAGGGCAGTGGTTTTACTTTCCGCCCTAGGTAGGTAATTTGTAATATTACAGTATAGTTATTTAGTTATTTATAGGTTGGCAATACCGAAATTTAGGAAATTTAACTTTCAATTATGGTCGCCATTCCTGTAAGTACGACGGAACGCACTATCGTGCAAAAATGACGTGTGTGTCTTCATTCTTCTTAGATTACTCTAAACACAAATGTCACCATTTTGCTTTAGTACATCCTTCTATCTTCCTATCATAACTAAATTACACGATCGAAGACAATTTAACTGTAACTAAAACTCTCCTGCCTTGTTTCGGCTACCCGTCCCTGGAATTCTCTCATCTCAAGGACTGCTCGACTACTCACATACTTGCTTACTGAATATATTTTTTACTATTTAACTCATGCCCCAAATGGCAGTCTATGACTAATCACATTTGAATGATTTTTTATTTACAACCAATCACAGTCGTTTTTCACCTCGATTTTACCAATTTAATTTTATCACTTTAAAATCAAGCTCCTCTTTTCTGAAAAGGTCATAGCATTATTTTGCAGTGACCTCATGTGGCTACCAGATTGTATATATAGTGCACGAATTTTAGCAGATAGTGCTTGCAGGATATAACATAAAAACATTTGTAGCAATTGATTATACCACCAAGAAAGAAACCATAGTTTGCATTCTCTTAAACGTATTTTTTTCCCGCGAAATAACATTCCAGAAAAATATAATATGCATATTTACATCATAGGATTCAGAAATGAATTTATATACAGTTTGATGTTTCATTTTTTCTTCGCTACATTCTTACAATATTGCGATCCTTTGGCAATAAATAATATGATCGGGTTTGCAGTGAAAATAACGTTTCTCATTTGTTTTCAACATCGCCGTTTACATTAAATATATAAATATTTTAAAATAACTATATTTAAATAATGATTTGTAAGTAAACAGCTTAATTTTATTCGTTAAATAGTCCTAATAAATGCCACTCTTGATTTCCAAATTCTCTAGATAAATTCACTTCTCACATCGTGAGTCACGAATTTATCGATAATTTGGAAACCACACGTGTCATTACTTCTGACAATATAATATATAAACAAGCTCCAGTTATAATTTATTTTTCCTTTGAATCTTTCAATTTCATAATAAAGTCATTAATTTAATCAAATTATAGGTTATTAATAGCATTATTTTTCTAATGTGTTTTATATATAGTGTACTCTTATTATGTACTAGTGAATACCAGGCGTGCGCTGCGACGCCTAAATAAATTAATTGTGTGTTTTTATTTTTAGATCAATAAGTTAAGAGAAAATTGCCAGTTAATTAAATTATATGGTATACATTTCGACGAACCAAACATGGCGGTTGCTAGAGAAATTTTTAATTTCGTATTTCAGGTAAAGCCCCACTTCTGATGACCAATTCTCTGATTTTTTGACAATATCTTCCTCGGTTTATTTAATAGCATACACTGAGTTCCGTTTGAAACATAAAATAATTCGACTGCTAGAGGGATTTTTAAATGTTCGTTTCAGGTGAATTACTATACCAAATGGTTTTAGAGAACAATAGCTAACGACGAAAGAGTCTCCGTACCTAAAAAACCTGTATGTAGGCCTACTAATTTCCATAACAATCGACTGACAACTTTTCGAGTTTTGCAAGCGCAAACATACGCAGGCTGAATTTTTATATATTGAAATTATTAATTGAAATATATTTACTTTTTATTTATTTATTTAACCGTAATCATGGATTCTTACTTTAAGGGAGGAAAGGAGATTACGAGTATTTGAGAATGAAGTACTTAGGAAAATTTTTGGACCAAAGGGAGATGAACAGACAGGTGAATGGAGAAGACTACTAAACAATGAACTACATGGTCTGTATAGGAAGCCAGATATAATAAGAACAGTTAAGTCTCGTAGACTGCGATGGGCAGGACATGTTGCGCGCGTATGGGGAATGAAAGACGTGCATGGAAGCTTCTTGTAGGAAAGCCAGAGGGAAAAACGCCCAGTTGGTAGACCAAGAATGAGGTGGGAGAACAACATTAACTATGATTTGAGGGAAGTAGATTATACAGGGAATGATTGGAAAGCATTAGCTCAGGATAGGGATGTATGGAGAGCTTATGTCCGCGCGGCCATGAACCTACGGGTTCGATAGTGTCAGAGAGTAAGTAGTAAGTAAGTAAGTGATGAGTGAGAATGTACGGCCTTACTCCATCAGGTTCTGGGTGAGGTTTTTATCGGGGTTTTTCCTCACCTGTAAGACAAATGTCAGGAAAACTTTAAGGCCCAAACGATCCCCGAAATCATATGGCCATCATCATCATGATGATGATGATCATCATCATCCTTCACCGGTGTGGAAAGCAACGGGAAGCTACCACACCTACACAATTCCCTAGTAAAGCTGCAAGCATGCATAAAATGCTCTGATTGCAGTGAAGGACCTGCCTTCGGGCAGAATTACTATGGATGGATCATTATCATTGTTATTATTATCATTATTATCTATATTATTATTATTATTATTATCATTATTATTATTATTATTATTATTATTATTAATCAATTGATTTGGCGATTACTTGATGAAAATCCATATTTATTTAATTAAATGAAAAAAAACAAAGTTTCATACATTTTTCATATTTATTACAATATAAATTCGTTACATCTGTTTCGGTACTTTGTACCTTCTTCAGACCTGATTACAAAATGAATGAATATATTATATATAGACTCCAGTACATACAATTGTAAACTATGCAACTGAATGTAAACATTTTTAGTAAACATATTGTTTTTTTTTAAAAAAAGTTTGTTTACATTCAGTTACATAGTTACAGTTTATGTACTGGAATTTTATAAATAACAAAATTCATTCATGTGTAATCATGTCTGAAGAAGGTATAAAGTACTGAAAGAGCTGTTACGAATTTATATTGTAATAATACGAAAATCATATAAAACTTTAAGTTTTATTTTTTATTTAATAATTTATTATTATTATTATTATATTATTATTATTATTATTATTATTAAGTTATTATTATTATCAAGTTATTATTATTATCATCAAGTTATTATTATTATCATCAAGTTATTATTATTATCAATTTATATTATTATCCTCCCGTTATTATTATTATCATCAATTATTAATTATTATCAAGTTATTATTATTATCAAGTTATTATTATTATCACGTTATTATTATTATCACGTTCCTCCATTATTATCAAGTTATCAGTATTACCAAGTTATCAGTATTATCAAGTTATCATTATTTCCAAGTTATCATTATTATCAAGTTATCATTATTATCAAGTTATCATTATTATCAAGTTATCATTATTATCAAGTTATCATTATTATTATTATCAAGTTATCATTATTATTATTATCAAGTTATCATTATAATTATTATCAAGTTATCATTATTATTATTATCAAGTTATAATTATTATTATTATCAAATTATCATTATTATTATTATCAAGTTATCATTATTATTATTATCAAGTTATCATTATTATTATTATCAAGTTATCATTATTATTATTATCAAGTTATCATTATTATTATTATCAAGTTTATCATTATTATTATTATCAAGTTATCATTATTATTATTATCAAGTTATCATTATTATTATTATTATTATCAAGTTATCATTATTATTATTATTATCAAGTTATCATTATTATTATTATTATTATCAAGTTATCATTATTATTATTATTATTATTATCAAGTTATTATTATTATTATTATCAAGTTATTATTATTATTATCAAGTTATTATTATTTTTTAATTATTATTATTATTATTATTATTATCAAGTTATTATTATTATTATTATCATTATTATTATTATCAATTATTATTATTATTATCAGTTATTATTATCAAGTTATTATTATTATCAGTTATTATTATTATTATCAAGTTATTTATTATCAAGTTATTATTATTATCAAGTTATTATTATTATCAAGTTATTATTATTATCAGTTAATATTATTATTATCAAGTTAATATTATTATTATCAAGTTATTATTATTATTTATTATTATTATCAAGTTATTATTATTATTATCATCAAGTTATTATTATTATTATTAGTATCATTTATTATTATTATTATCAAGTTATTATTATTATTATCAAGTTATTATTATTATTATCAAGTTATTATTATTATTATCAAGTTATTATTATTATTATCAAGTTTATTATTATTATTATCAAGTTATTATTATTATTATCAAGTTATTAATTATTATTATCAAGTTTATTATTATTATCAAGTTATCATTATTATCAAGTTATCATTATTATCAAGTTATCATTATTATCAAGTTATCATTATTATCAAGTTATCATTATTATCAAGTTATCATTATTATCAAGTTATCATTATTATCAAGTTATCATTATTATCAAGTTATTATTATTATCAAGTTATTATTATTATCAAGTTATTATTATTATCAAGTTATTATATATTATTATCAAGTTATCATTATTATCAAGTTATCATTATTATCAAGTTATCATTATTATCAAGTTATCATTATTATCAAGTTATCATTATTATTATCAAGTTATTATTATTATTATCAAGTTATTATTATTATTATTATCAAGTTATTATTATTATTATTATTATCAAGTTATTATTATTATTATTATCAAGTTATTATTATTATTATCAAGTTATTATTATTATTAAGTTATTATTATTATCAAGTTATTATTATTATTATCAAGTTATTATTATTATCAAGTTATTATTATTATTATCAAGTTATTATTATTATTATTATCAAGTTATTATTATTATTATCAAGTTATTATTATCAAGTTATTATTATTATCAAGTTATTATTATAATCAAGTTATTATTATTATCAAGTTATTATTATTAAGTTATTATTATTAGTAGTAGTAGTAGCAGTAGTAGTATTATATCACGGCAAACTTGTATTAAATGTAGTTTACTGTAATCAAACTGGCTTGTTTATACAAATTGACGAACTTCTATTACTTTTCAAGAATTTATGAAAATAATCTCCTCATATGTCGGACTACATTGTATCTAACTTTTCACCTAATTGCCATATTCTTTAGAAACTTCAGCTAACATTGAAAACATTTGAAATGAAAGAGTTGTAAAGAAACTTTGATATTTTTTCTTGTCGTATTTTATAGCGGAATAATGAAATTAAGTAAGTTCTTGTCTTATTAATGCTCTTAATTAAGAATAACTTGATATTATAATTAAAATTCTAATATTATAAAAAAAATGATTTAACTTAATTTTCAGAAATCAGAAGAGAGAGGGAGAGAGAGAGAGAGAGAGAGAGGGAGAGAGACAGACAGACAGACAGACAGACAGACAGAGAGAGGCCTTCCTCTATAAATAGGATATGAACTGCACCTTAACAAAGCGTATATTTAAATTTAATGTAAAAATTATACCTATAATGGATAATTATAATAAAATATTACTTCTGAAGTAAACTTGGATGAAATTATTTTATCCGTTGCATTAGTTTTGCACTCTTGGCCATCTGGCGGCCAGATTTGAATAGTTATCTTCTATTTTGGCACTAGGTCACAAGATAATTTGATAACGATACTTCTTCACACTACGTCTCTGTATTCGGTGCCGGTAAATCTGGGGTCCGATCCTAGAAAATACGGTAAATTGGGTCCCTGATCGAAACGGGTAATAAGTAAATTGGGTCTCAAACAGTTAAATGTATTAGCCTTATATAACTAACTCATTCGCTCTATCGAACACATAGGTTCATGGCCGCGCGGGCATAAGCTCTCCATACATCCCTATCCTGAGCTAATATTTTCCATTCATTGCCTGTATAATCTACTTCCCTCAAATCATAGTTAATGAAATTCTCCCACTTCATTCTTGGTCTACCAACTGGGCGTTTTCCCTCTGGTTTTCCTACAAGAAGCTTCCACGCACATCTTTCATTTCCCATTCCTGCCACATGCCCTGTCCATCGCAGTCTACGAGACTTAACTGTTCTTATTATATCTGGCTTCCTATAAAGACCATGTAGTTCGTTGTTAGGTAGTCTTCTCCATTCACCTGTCTGTTCATCTCTCTTTGGTCCAAACATTTTCTTAAGAACGTTATTCAAATCTCCTTTCCTCCCTTAAAATAAGAATTAATGCTTCGCATCCATATAATGCAGGGTGTCCCATTCAAACCTACCACATTTTAATTAATCATAACTAACAAAGTATGCGGAATTATGAAATGAGGCCGGTATTAAACGAAACAGAAACTCAAAGAATGTTCATTGCCACACACTTAAACACCTCTATATGTACACCATTAGTAGCACGAACAATATCAGGTCTGTATTCGATTTCGTGGCACTTTCTGTCCAACATGTCCACTGGTACTGTTGCAATTGTGTCATGAAGATCTTGAACTGGAGTCGCAAACACACGGTCTTTTACATACCTCCAGAGGAAGAAGTCCAGTGGAGTGATGTCTGGCGAACGTGGTTTTATGTCATTATTGTCCAACATGCGACAGGTGAATTAACTGTAACAATGAAAACAAAAATTCTTTGAGTTTCTATTTATTTTAATGCCAGCTTCATTTCATAATTCCGCATACTTTGAGAGTTATGGTTAATTAAAATGTGGGAGGTTTGAATGGGACACGGTGTATAACTGGTAGAATAATAGTTTTGTATTTTTTTCAGTTTAACGTTTTCTGAAAGGAGTTGGGAAGTCAAGAGTCCCTGTAAAACATAATATCACGCATTTTCAGAATTGAGTTTATGTTTAATTACTTCCCATTTGTGATTTGAGTGGTAGACAAGGCCTTAAGGCCTTAACTCTGCCAGGTAAAATAAAGCTGCTATTATTATTATTATTATTATTATTATTATTATTATTATTATTATTATTATTATTATTATTTATTATTATATTATTATTATTATATTATTATTATTATTATTATTATTATTATTATTATTATTATTATTTATTACTGTTCCTAGGTATTTGAATTATTAAGCTTATATGTCACTAGTAATTTTGTTTCATTTATTTTTTATATTCTTCACTCTGTCCTTTTCATCCGTTAAATTTAGATTAATTAGCACATATTGTATACAGTAATTACCAGGCTTGAAGACCCATACACATAGAAAATAAATATTAACTGGTAGCAAGTACGAAAGTTTGTAATCAACTTATTTAATTGAGCCATTCACATAGATTTAATTAACATTAAACATGACTATCGCCAAACGCTAAAACCAAAGCTTGCAAACTCCAAACTTTCATAATCGCGTGACCAGGATTCGAGGGATATATATAAAGCAACTACAGGGTGATTCACAATAAGTATTACAGACTTCTTGGTGTTGTAGAGGGGACTTAGTAGATAAAGTTTTGATAAGAAACGCATGCTCGTAAAATGTACCATTTCGATATAAAATGAGTTTGAAGATCAAAATACAATGTGCTGATATCGCGTGTCTTGTGTTTCAGAATAAGTATTTCAAACTTCTAGAGGTTATACTACAGGTGTGGTTCCATGTGGGGACCCCGTTGTTCGTTGCACAAAGTATACCTGCTACGCATGTTTTAATACACACGCCACACAAGACCTGGTGTCTGCTCAATAATTTCTGCTGTCACCTGAATTCGTGCAAAGATCTTCCTCCGACTCAACAGGTGTAGTACAACCCCTAGAAATCGGTAATACTTATTCTGAAACACAAAACACACGATATCATCATATTGTGTTCCGATCTTCAAACGTATTCTACATCAAAATGGTACGTTTCCGGACATGGGTTCCTTATCAAACTTTATCTACTAAGTCCCATCTACAACCCCTAGAAGTCTGTAATACTTATTGTGAATCACCCTGTATAAAGATGATTTGATTAAAGAAAATTAGACTAGATTGTTTTATTTAAAACTAGCTAATACCCGGCTTGCGCTGCTACGCCTAAATAAATTTAACGTGTTTTCAAGTTACTCGGAAAGCTATTTATCCCAATATTCTTGGCATCAATGAGCTGAAAGACAAAAACTGTCTCAGAAAGAGACAGAGGTACACAGAGACAGCACGCCTACTCGGTTCTGACATCACCCATGCTTTTAGC
Organism: Diploptera punctata; assembly: GCA_030220185.1. Classification (NCBI taxonomy): domain Eukaryota; kingdom Metazoa; phylum Arthropoda; class Insecta; order Blattodea; family Blaberidae; genus Diploptera; species Diploptera punctata. The sequence continues at coordinate 51,454 of JASPKZ010009702.1, read as the reverse complement.
TAACTAGCGGCATATGTGACTAGATATTCGCTTTATTGAATGAAGCGACAGAATTAGAAGATACTTGACCTACCAGTCGGCTACTAGCCTCACATCCATATATGTTAATAACAGAAAAGACGATCATTCAGCAACACATGGATGACATATGGTGCGCATGTTAATTCACCAAAAAGTTATAGCTGATTTTCTCAATATGGAGCCGCTACTAATCGTAGCTACCCAAATTTCTCTAGCCAATAGGTGAGCACTGGTCCCATACTGGCCAAAATCCCATGAAATAAGTATTTCCCAAGGCGAATCCAACCAGCGCAAGTCCCTTAGCTCTGCACCAAGGCATAATATCTCAATTCGCTCGGCCACGGCGATGGACTGATAATTTAGCACTTTCATACTACAATTTTCCTTCAACATTATTGTTCTGGATCTTTTATTAGAGGCCATTCTTGTATCGATTATGTTTAATTAAATCATATAGAGTTTTGGGGTTAGTAACATGTACGTATATTCTCATAATGTAGTATTATTACACGATAGCGAGAAAATACTAAAGGCAGCACACACATTCAATTAAATAAAACCAAAACACTGGGACAGGAAGTAATGTATCAATAAAACTAAATATATGGTCACATGTACACATATATTATATAATAGAAATGGAAACTTGATGACAAATACGAGATATTTTTAAAAGGCGGCTGAATTCAAAATACCTAAGAACAATAATTAAAAAGAAGAATGAGGTCCAGAAAAAAAATGGACCTAGGCTTAATTCTTCAAATGCATTCTATTACGGATTACAGGGACACTTATCATCCCAACTTCTCTCAAAAAAAAGGTTAAACTGAAGTATATAAAACTGTTATTCTCTCAGTTATATGAATGTAAAACATGGACTTGTACTTCAAGGGGGGATAAAATATTAGAATATTTGAGAATAGAGTTGTTAGGATAAAATTTTAACCAAAGAAAACAAAGAGACAGGTGAATGGACAATACTGCTTAACAGTGAGCTCTATGATCTTTATGAGAAACCAGAAAAATAAAGTTTCATAGACTGGGCGATGGACAGGACATGAGCCAAAAATAGGGAATGAAAGCGGGTATGGGGAAACTTGAAGGAATGCTCCCAGTAGATTGTCTACGAATGAGGTGGGAGAATAATACGGTTCTTCTTCTTCTTCGTCAGGCTCTACGACTTCCAGTGGAATGTCTTGGCCTTCTCAACCAGTTTACGCTACTTCTTCCTATCTTGTGCAGTAGATTTCAAATCAAAAAATCCCCATCTCTCTCAAATATACAATTACGTCATCTTCCCATCGATCCTTGGGTCTTCCCCTTGGTCTTGTTCCCTGTGGCTTCCAATTTAAAATATCATTCGGCAATCTTCCCTTTGGCATTCTTAGTGTATGTCCAAACCATTGTAATCTTTTGGATTTGATGAAACTAACTATATTTTCTTTATTATTCTTGAGGTATAATTCGTCATTCCTTCTCAACCTCCAAGTTCCATTTTCCTTTACTGGACCTAGCACTCTTCTAAATATTTTCCTCTCAAACGTTAATAGTCTTAATTTATCTGCTTCTTTTAGTACCCAGGTTTCAGCTCCATAACATATGATTGGTCTTATTATTGCTGTATATAATTTGAATTTAACATTTTTTTATATTAATTTACTTTTGAATATATCGAAATTAGCAAAATATGCTTTATTCCCTTGCGATATTCTTGTTTTGATTTCTTCTTCAACAGTATTATTATCGTTTAATATTGTGCCTAGGTACTTAAAGGAGTTAATTTGATCAATACAGTCACTATTTATAGTTAGTTCAGTCAATTTTTTTTTATTTCTCATACATCTTAAATATTTTGTTTTATTTAGATTGATTACAAGCCCATATTTTATACTTTCATTTTTCAATTTGTCAAAGGTTTCCAGTAGGGAATGTTTTGTTCTTGCTGTTATTATTACATCATCAGCATATGCAAGACATTGTTTTAGTCTTGTTGAAATATTTCCTCTTAGATCAAGTTGTTGAATAATACGGTTAGACAGAGATAAAATATACAGGGAATAATTGAAAAACATTACTTCAGGATATGGATATATATAGAAATTACATTCGCGTAGCCATGAACCTCTGGGTTGGCTAATGCTAGTGACTTTGTTGCGTTATCGTGTAAACTTTTGAAAATGTGTTACTTTTTGGGGTGTTACAAGAACTTTTGACTGACAGAGCTTCAGATAAACTAATTTTGTTTTCTTGTCCACGTTGTGAATCGATTTTCGTTAGGAACCCTGCACGGACAGGTACGGACTGGAAACCCAATCATAGAAACTAGCTTTATTTGAATAACCTCGTTCAACGAAATGTTTTTCCCTCAAACGTTTCTAACAAAGAAAAATACGCCAATGGAATGAGAAACGATTTACTATTCAAAGGTATTGAATATATTGAATGAATTTTAAATTGAATTCTTTTAATTCCAAGTTCAAAACATTTTCTTATTCCTCCAGGCAAAGCAACTGAATCGCACTGTAACAAAGTTTTCTGAATATCTGAGAATTTTGTTTCTCGCTAAACTATATACTGATTCTAGGTTATGCAATATTGTTAAAATCCAATAACGCATAAAACAATATGGAGGTTGGAAATTGCGAGATGCTTCCAAATATCTTTGCGTCGATTTTAAAAATCTCGAATTCAATACACGAGTTGTTCAAAAAACTACTTCTGATATTTTAATTGGTTACATTTTAGCGAATTCCGAAGGAATTATGCAATTGAGGTTGTTCTCAGGAAAATATCAACAAACCTATTTAGTAGTCAACGAGAATGACCATGATATATATATAATAAAGGTTTCTTGGGTTTTCGTGTAATGATTTCAAGGTTAGCCTCGGTCACTGATTCCAATGTTTCGACATGATCGCAACATGCCATTATAAAGAATTCATTCCTTGATAATGGCATGTAGGATCATCTCGAAACGTCGGAATCAGTAGCCAGAGTCTAACATTGAATCCATGACGCGGAAAACCCAAGAAACCTTTCTTAATCATACTAATAGCAGCGAAAACCTACAATAATATATATATAATTAAGAAAGGTTTCTTTGGTTTTCCGTGTCATGAATTCAAGTTTATTCTCTGGCTACTGATTCCGACGTTTCGACATGATCCACATGTCATTATAAAGAATTAATTCCTTGATAATGGCATGTGGGATCATTTCGAAATATAGAAATCAGTGACCAGAAGCTAACCTCGAATTTATGGCATGGAAAATCCAAGAAACCTTTCTTAATCATACTTATATCCGCAAAAATATAATATAATATTATATGTGTGTGTGGTGTGTGCGTGCGTGCGCGTGCGCGTGCGCGTGTGCGTGTGCGCGCGCGCGTGCGTGCGTGTGTGTGTGTGTCTGTGTGTGTGTGTTCTATCGGCGGTAATTTCTGTTTTTTTCGGAACCAAACTTGGCATATAGCGTTCAAGGCTTACCCCTAACAATAATCAGACTAACTTAATTATGCAACTTTTATAAGATTCATGATGTGTTCCGTTGAGGTATTATTCAAAATTAAAATATAAAATAATGGGATATTCAACTGAAAGGTCCGTCTTCTCAACTTAATTGGTTATTTAATTGTAGCGCTTTCGGGACTTGTCCCATCATCGGCAGGATTCAAAACTGGTGTTTTGAGGAGACGAACCTTTCACGTGAATATTCCATAATTTTATATTTTAATTTGAATTATACAACTTGCACTATTGAAACCAGGTTCATCCAATTTGGGCCTAACCTCTTCATTCATCCCTATCTTGAGCTAATCTTTTCTAATCACTGTCTGTACTATTTAAGTCACTCAAATCATGATTGATATTATTACCCCGCCTCTTTCTTGACCTACCTACAGGGGCGCTTTCCCCTGGCTTTCCTACAAGTTTCCATGCCTCCCTTTCATTCCACATTCATATTACATCGACTGTTGATCACGTCTTCAAGACCTAACGTTAATAACATATGTTTTCCAATAAAGATTATGTTTTATAAGTTTCTCCGTTCATCAGTCTATTCATCTCTATTTGATACAAATATTTTTCTAAGCATTATATTCTCAAATACATCAACTCTTGTGATATCGAGGTAGCGTGCTGGGGCCCCAGGTTCGATCCTCGGTCGGGACTAGTTTTATGAGTGAGTTTTTTTTTCCGGGTTTTTCCTCACCCGAACGACAAATTTCAGGAAACTTTAAGGCCCAAACGGTCCCCGAACATCATCTCCATTCAATAAAGTAAACTAATTCATTCAAAATAAAATAAACAGTCAAAAAACCTATCTAATTCTAAATAATCTTAAAAAATAAATCTTAAATAACCATCATTGTCATAATCGCCTCTTTAGATTAAGTTTAGTTTAAGGTCTCTCCTGGCGCATCATTAACATCATCACCTCTCATACCATAAGGGCAGCGTAACTTCAACTTCAGGCGCCCTAACCTCAAAAGTAAGTACTAGCACCCCATGCCAAGCGAGAATACCAGAAAGTGGCATTGATTAAAATATATATATATATAAACTTTCCACACATTCCTATCCAGAGCTAATGTTTTCCAATCATCCCCCTCGGTATAATCTACATCCCTCAAATCATGGTTGTTATTTTCCTACCTCATTCTTGGTCAACCAACTGGGTGTTTTCCCCTGTGGTCTTCCTAAAAGAAGTTTCTATGTCTTTCTTTCATTCCCCGTTCTTGCCACATGTCCTCCCATCGCAGTCTCCTATTTTATAAAAATACTATTTATATACGTACATATCATAGTAATTTATTTTAACTTCCGAACTATGCACAATGTTAAGTTCTATGATCAGTTTCATTTTTTTTTTAATTTTTCATTATTTTCATAATGGGTTTAATTTACCTGGTTGAATGCAGGATGTCACAAGTTATTAAGATTGGTTGATTTATTAAATTGGAGTAATGTTATTCTAGTCAGCACCTGGTTTACGATTCAGAGACACTAAATCATGTAACCCCTAGCAATAAATTAAAGTTAGAACCTTCCCCTGACAGGTAGACACTTACAATAGCCCATTACAATGCTAGATGCGATGGTCGTTATTCCACTCAGCCCCTGCTCAGGGGGGGAAAGGACTACCTCTGACTTATTCTTGTAGAAAGACAGCAAAAGGGGGAGAGAACATTTTTAAGTCTTGAACTAATAGAAGTTAGAACATACACAGGTCGGTTACTCCTTGTGCTTATACAGAAACTAACTCACTGACACTATCGAATCAGGCCGCGCGGACATAGGCTCTCCATACATCTCTATTCTGAGCTTAGGTTTTCTAGTCATCTCCTTTATACTTCATCTCCTTTAAATTACAAACGATTTTATGAGAATAACTTCAATAGGTAGATTATACAGCGTAATATTGGGAAACAGTTCAGCATATGGATGTGTGGAGAGCTTATGTTCCCGCGGCCATGAATCTCTGAGTTCGATATTGCCAATGGTTTAATTACTGCGTTAGTAAGTTAGTTACGTTGTTTAAATACTTTAGTTTTTTTTTAATTTAAATACAAACAACACTGAGCAACAAAAAATAAACTTTTTTTTTGTCTCAGAAAAATATATGTGATTCTGATAGTACTTTTTCTCCTGAATTCAAATATGATATCGGTTTTTCTCCATCACGCAAGGTTTCCGAGAGACAGAAATTTATAATTTCAAACACTTTAATATTTTCTGCATTCGTAACTACACAATATTCGAACATTCGGATTCACCTAGAAAGTAAGAAATGACGATTTTCTGCTATATTTCGCCTGTGGAGCATCCCTCTTGATAGTCCAACAATAATCGGCCAGCATATTAGGATTCCATTTGCCTTGATATCTCTTTTCCGATCCGATTGAGGGTCTTTCCACTTTTTCAGCGGTTGCCCTTTTACCAGCCGGCTGCTGGCCCTTCACATCCACATGTGCCAATCACAGAGGTAGATGATCAACAGCCAGTGTAGGGGTGACATGTGGTTAGCATGTCGAGTCCCCCAGCCGTTATAGCTGGTTCCTCAACCTGGAGCCGCTACTTATTGTAGCTACCCAATTGCCTCACGATGCTGGGTGGGCACCGGTCCCATACTGGCCGAAATACCATGAGAAAATTTCTTCCCCCATGGAGACTCGAACCAGCGCAAGTCCCGTAGCTCTGCGCCAAGGCTTCCTACCTTAACCGCTCGGCTACGGCGCGGGACGATATATCTTTTCCATAGCTTAAATCTCCTGATGAAGGTGTTCCCCGTGCTCATCGCTCACTGCGCCAAGATTTTCAGGGAAGAAATCTAGGTTTATTAAAAGAATAATTATTTAAATTCATTAATTGAAATTGAAATAAAAAAAAAACTGTGGGTGATGGAGAAATTCCAAATACATATTTGAAAACACGATTCAAAAACTGCATTAAGTACAACTATTGGTATTCATGAGACAAAAATCATGTTGACCAGTGTTATTTGTTGGCACTTTCACATCCAGATATTAGGAGCCAAATCACATCTATCAGAAAGACAACAGCTGCTGGTGAGAGATGAGACGTACTAGTACAACAGCCACTGAATACGTAATTTCAAAAAAAAAATCCTTAATGCCAAATTGACAATAGTTACTGAGCACAGAATCACCCACAGAAAATAGACATTACTAGCAACCACTATGAAAAGAAGCAGAGATGGACTTAAATAATGCAAAGCTAAGGAAGCTGTCCTGCCGTTAAGAAGCGCGGCCATGGTTTCCTATGGAAACCGGATATAATATGAACAGTTAAGTCTCGGACTCCAATTGGCAGAGTAGGCGTAACAGGAAAATTGAATGAAAGAAATCGCCTAGGTTGCGTAAATTGAAAATAGACATGACGCCATCTATCCGCCCACTACGGCACCCGAAGTGCGTAAAGTCAAGTGGGTGTTGTTAGAACACATTAACTAAACCAGGCACGGTATTAGAAGACATATGCGGTAAGCCAATCCTACTTCACTCTTCATGCGCCGTTGTCAGATATCGGTATGTAAGAGGGGAAGAGATAGACGACATGTCGTGGTTACAGCGCAATGTATATATAATAACAAATATATATAGATAGCCGCCGATTATGATAGGCTGGACGAAATACACTAGCCACGCATAGCTCCGCCCGTTATGTCTTCTAATAGCGTATGCCTCACTGGCTCTATTGAACCCATAGGTTCATGGCCGCACGGACATAAGCTCTCCACACATCCCTATCCTGAATTAGCACATCCCCTGTATGATCTACTTCCCTTAAATCATGGATAATGGTATTCTCCCACCTCATTCTTGGTCTACCAACAGGGCGTTTTCCTTCAGGTTTTTCTACAAGAAGCTTCTATCCACCCCTTTCATCCCCCATATGTGCCACATGTCCTACCCATCGCAGTTTACGAGACTTATCTGTTATTATTACATCTGGCTTCCTACATGTATCATGTAGTTCACTGTTATGAAGTTTTCTCCATTCACCTGTCTGTTCATCTCTTTTTGGCCCAAAAATTGTCATAAGAACTTTATTCACAAATACTCGTAATCTTCTTTCCTGCTTTAAAGTAAGAGTCCATGTTTTGCATCCATATAATATAACTGGTAATAACGGTTCTAACACATACACATATGATGGCATTGTATATAATCATGAAAAGAAAAATTAATGACTGAATCGGAATTTGAACCCGCGAACTCTAACTCTACGTGTTAGTGCGTCCAGGAATCCCAGTGCAAACATTAATTTTCCTCACTTATACACAATTCTCAAATCATATGAGATAGCGGGAAGCGTCTGCAACACCATCTTACGGCTTTTATAAAAAAAAGCATTTTATTGAGGTAGGCCCTATATTTGCTTTAAAGCAGTATTTTTTTTTTTATTTCGATGGTAGAATTAATATTATAACGATGTTATATATATATATATATATATATATATATATAGCTTACAAATAGCAGCGTATGAATTATTCAAAATTGCCAGCAATATAATATGAAAATTTCCACTTCAAAATCCAAAACAATGGCAATGTGAGGAAAAACATACAACGGGTGGAAATTGAATTGATGGAAAAATCATAGAACAAGTGTCAGATTTCTCTTACTTAGGAAGTTTATTTTCAGAGTAGGCCTATAAGAGTGACATTGATTCAAAATTACAAAAATATAATAAAATGAATGGGGTAAAGCGAAGACATTTTGGTAAACAGATGAGGACAGAGACAAAACTAAGGTTACATAACATCACATCAAAAGTTGCTCTAAAATACGGAAGTGAAATTTGGATTTTAAATAAAAGAAACTCTCATAAACTTCAAGTAAGCCAAATGCGCTTTTTACGATCATTGTTAGGAGTTAATAGACTGGATCACCAAAGGAACACTATTATCAGAGGAAAACTTGGAGTAACAAGTTTAAATGAAGATATACAATGATACCAACAAGATTGGAAAAATCATCTGAGAAGAATGGCAAGAAATAGACTTCCAACATTGGCATTCCAATATACCCCAACTGGACATAGGTACCAAGGAAGACCAAAACATCGGTGGAAAGATCAAGACCATTTTCGCTAGGTTTACCGTACAGGCCACATGGCCTAAAACGAATTTGTTCATAATTATATATATATATATATATATATATATTTATGTATTTATTTATTTTATTTATTTATTTAATCAATTGAATTGACGTTTACTTGATGAAAATCCATAATCTATTTAATTAAATAAAAATAAAACTTAAAGTTTTATCCATCCATAGTAATTCTGCCCGAAGGCATGTCCTTCACTGCAATTATAGCAAATTCATGCTATGCTTGCAGTTTTACTAGGGAATTGTGTAGGTGTGGTAGCTTCCCGTTGCTTTCCACACCGGTGAAGGATGATGATGATAATGATAAGGATGATGATGATGGCCATATGATTTCGGGGACCGTTTGGGCCTTAAAGTTTTCCTGACATTTGTCTTACAGGTGAGGAAAAACCCCGATAAAAACCCCACCCAGAAAAACTGCCCCGACCGGGGATCGAACCTGGACCCGCTGCGTGACAAGGCAGCATGCTACCTCGAGACCACAGCGGTGGATATAAAGTTTTATGTGATTTTCATAATCATTAAAATATAAATTAGTTACAAGCTGTTTCGGTACTTTGTACCTTCTTCAGACATGATAAATTAATTCGTTATCATGTCTAAAGAAGGTACAAAGTACCGAAACAGCTGTAACTATTTATATTTTAATAAATGTGAAAATCACATAAAAATTTAAGTTTTATTTTTATTTAATAAATGTATATATTTGTTTATTTATTTGTTTATATGGAGGAAATGTGCTAACCACACGTCACTCCCTGGCATATGTAGAAAAATAAGCTTAACCAAATTAGTTTGGTCAAGAAATTCCTACTAGCAGAGCATCCATTTCTCCACGAGGGATGTATGGGGGTAATATGTTACATACATGGAATGATCTTTTTTTTTTCGTTTCTTTTATGACTTTGTAGAATATTCAAAGTTTGTGGTTTAATGTCATGTATTTTTTCCTCTAATTGGCAGTAGAGATACTACTGAAGTCATTTTCACCCTGGTGTTGGATATTTGAATAATTAATAGTTTGGTCAGAGGTTGAAGTTTCTCCTAACTGTAAGTTATAATCCTGAGTTATATTAAAAACACATCTACTCTCTGCCACTTACTAACTGTCGTGTTGACCGAACATTATGCAAATGTCGGCTTAAGCGCTAATAGTATCAACATTTTCATGGACTCAAAAGTGGATCATTACTTCAACGATGTGGTAATTGGTGAGGTCATTTCCATTATAGCGTTACCATACGTTAATGTAGTCTGTGGAAGATTATAATATGCATAACGCTATCCAATGATCATATGAATGAAGATGTGTACTAAATGTGTTGATGGCTGTTTTTTCCAGTCTGAATGTACAGTTTAATAGAATTATATTTAAAGGTAAAAAAACTCAAACATGCCAAAAAAATTCGCATACCAATACAAAATATGCCATGTATACTCACTCAATTTTGCAGACAACAGCCCTCTCACACACAGAAAAGGTTAAAAATACTATTCTAAAATATAGCCCATAATTTAAAAACACTAAATAAAAGTATAAAATAAGATAAAGTGAAAGTACAATGAATTCTAATCTTAATAATGTGGCTAGAAAATGTTTTAGATTTGAAGAAAATACTCAAGTCCCACAAAAAAAGACTGTACCTAATAAGGTTGGATTTATTGGTATTTTGCAGCCGTTTAGAGATGCTATTGAGTTATTTAGAAAGGAACAGACATTCACGTTAACTTCTAATTAAAAAGGTAAAGTGATCCCACAACAGGCCTCGGGAGGCCTTTGGGGTAGTAGGAGGTTAAGGCTCCCACTTTTTCTAGACAATCGGCACTTGATGTCAGCCGGGTTGTCAGCCCTGCGTGACGGCCGCCTTTACCCCAGAACAAGCGTCTGGTACTCATTTCTGTTAGAGGCTGAGTCGACCCCAGGGCCATAGTGCCGCCTGAGGGTTTGGGTCAGTTTAAAAATCCTGACCCCAACGGGACTTGAACCCTCGATCCTCCGGCTTGTAGCCCAGTGCCTTAACCACTACGCTACGGCGTGCCCCCTAACTTCTAATTATATTTCTTATTATTTTGCTCCGGGTATTAATAGCAAAAGACCACGATGGCATAGAATATATGGCAAAAAAACTAAAAGAAAAATATGAAAAATGGGGACTTTATATAAATATAGAGAAAACTAATTATCTGTGTATAGGAGAAGAAATGGAAAATACAAATTTCAACGATGGAGAAGATCTACAACCTAGTTTTTTTTTTTTTTTTTTGCAAATGCCCCAGGTTGTCTTTCGACTTTCCTGGTGTTCTCTCCTGGCATGGCGTACTTATAACCCACTTCTGAGGTTCGGACGCCTGGAAGGACGGGTTACATTGCCCCGATGATATGATGGGTGATGATGATGATAATGGTGAGCCAGGAGAGTCCCTTATCCTAAGCTTAATCTAAGATGAATTTGAATCAAGATGATTGCGATAGCCATATGTTTTCGGGGACCGTTTGCGCCTTAAAGTTTTCCTGACATCTGTCTTAGAGGTGAGGAAAAACTCAGATAAAAACCTCGCCCAGAAAAGCTGTCGGGGATCGAACACGGGCCCGCTGCGTGACAAGGCAGCACGCTACCTCGAGACCACAGCGATGCGTATAAGTTAGTTATTACATAACTTTTTAGTTTGTTTTTTTAATAATGTTATAATATTACATCATGAGGAATTTGGAAAGTAATCAGAGACTTTTGAAACCTGTAATTTACCGGAGCTGCTATATTTCGCCTGTGGAGCATCCCTCTTGATGGTCCAACAATAATTGGCCAGCATGTTAGGATTCCATTTGCCTTGATATATCTTTTTCATAGCTGAAATCATTTGAGTTAGATCATTTGGTTTTATTTTACAATGGACAAATGGACGAAAAAACGTTTATTAAAAAATACTTATTTAAATCCATTAATTGAAATTGAAATAAAAAAACTGTGGGTGATGGATAAATTCCGAATACATATTTGAAAACACGATAAAAAAACTGCATTATGTACGACTATTGGTACTCTTGACACAAAAATCATGTTGACCAGTGTAATCGAAGTTTTGACAGGTAGAACGGTTTTTCAAATTTCGCTTCAAATTAATTTCCACTCCTAATAGTCCGAATTTGTTGGTTAACGAACTCAAAGTTACTTTCCTTAGTTGATTATTATACGCCGAGTTTGTTTCTGAAAAAAAAACTGCCTATATATACATTTTTGCAATGGTCATTTTTGGTATCTACTAAGTATAATGAATGTAGATATGTAAAAAATAATACTTTCAAGAGAACAAACTCAATAGCTTCTTTCCTTCGAAATTCGCGAAAAAAAGATAGTCCAGTTTTCGTTCGGGGCTAAGCGCCAGAAGTTACAAAGAACGAGCCGCTACTGTAGTATATCCTAAACTTGAAATAAAAAAATCTTGACATCCACGGTTTGTTTTATCCTGGAAAAACAGTAATGTAACTGCCTTGATCGTTTGAAACGCTGCAAGTGAAAAAAGTAGCAAAATGTTAACTTTTCTTATGAGTGTTTTAACAAAGTTTCATTACGCTCGCTTGGAGGATACGTTAGGGATTACTTCACAGGGGAATAGAGTAGAGTCTCCTGTCGTACTAAACTCTAGCAAGGGTTTTTAAGTCAACCTACCTTTTCATGTAAAATAAAGACAATGTTTCTTCGTCAGCACTTTTTAAAGTCTAATCCAGGATAATGCCAGACCACTTTATCCTCCTTTACATTGCATTTCCACTTCACCGCAGAACAAATGTTATGGTTTAGCATGTGAAATGTTTTATATCTATTTTATCCCTATATGACGTCACTGGTTTCTTGTCTAATTACCAAAGAATTCTTTGAGTTTGGAATTTGTGAATTAAACATTTATACGTACAGAATAAGTTTAATGCCAGTTCTGAAAATTCTTTGTCAGAAGCTTAAGAACCAGTGTACATATTCTACTAGATGGTTATATAATAATAATAATAATAAATATAATATAAATAATAATATAAATAATAATAATAATAATAATAAAAATCCTCAACTCGTGTCCAACTCAGGGTCGGGTCGAGGAATCAGATGATATGAAGTCCCTACATTTATAGTGGTCTGTGAACTACAAGGGTGCCGGCCGACCAAATCCTGACGCACCGTCACAGGGGCAGATGAATGAAATTAAACAAAATGGATGAATATAGAGAAATGGTGGAATGAAAATTTCTGGTAGGGGAAAACCGGAGAAACCCCGAGAAAAACCAGCCCCAGCTCAGTTTCGTCCACCATGAAACACACATGGAGTGACAGAGACTCGATCTCGGGACCCCAGCGATGAATAATAATAATAATAATAATAATAATAATAATAATAATAATAATAATAATAATAATAACAACAACAACAGGTCCACTAACTCACTGCCACTATCGAACCAGTAGGTTCATTACCACGCAGACATAAGCTCTCCACAATCCATATCCTAAGCCAAAGTTTTTCAATCATCCCCTGTATAATTTACCTCCCTCAAATCATGGTTCTGTTAAAAATTAAAATAATTGATCTTCTTCTTCTTCGTCACGGTTTAGGCTTATTTACTAGCCTGTTCCGGCTCCAAATTGCTGCTATTTCCATCTTTTCCTTGGTCTTCCCAAACTACTTCTTCCCCGTGGTGAATAGCTGCATTTTGCTTTTGGTATTCTATTTTCAGTCATCCTTGCAATTTGTTCTTTCGAGTCTGTTCTGTATTTCTCTATTGTTGTGTTTAATTCCTCTACTTTTAGTTGTCTTATTTATGCGTTATGTTTTTTGTCTGTTCTTTGATATCCTGCTATACAAAACGACCAGAACAACTGGAAAGCCCATCTTCAACGAATGCTATGCCTTTTTTGGCAGGATTTTATTCTAAAGATTTAATTTTGGAAACAGTTTCATTAAGATATTTAAATATTTTTTGGTTTTTTCTTTTTTATTTTTCTACAGGATTAACTGTATGTTATTCACTTCGTTTATTTCCGTCTCATAGAATTCCAAAAGCCATGCAAAAGATCGCTGGGACGTCCAAAAAAGCGCTGGGTGGGAAACTCCTCTTTGAGACCGTAACAGGCTAGACGGCCTAATACTTGCATGGATGCATGCATGCATGATGATGATGATGATAATATAACTGAAGTAATAACAGTTTCATATATATTTTTAGATTGACAATTTTGAGAGAAGATGGGATGATAGAATCTCAGTAATCCATAATAGCTTGCATTTCTATAATTGAGTCTATGTTTAATTTATTCTGTACCTCATTTCTGTTTGTAATTATTGTTCCTACGTCGTACTTTAATTCAGCTACAAATCCAATATTTTCCTCATTTCTCATTAACTGTCCATTTCCATTATATAATGTGGTTCTAAAATATGTGTAACCAAATATTTAGTTTTATTCATATTTAGTTGCAATCCCAATTTCTTCGATCAATCAAAATCCCCACATTCCTGCGTGGAACAATAGGGCTCTTAAAAACTGACTATTCTTGACCAGTTCCTTGATCTCATTCAAGTCTTCCCCATCTTTTCAGATTCTGTGAGAACAGTTCGTTACCATGTTATCCCAATTTCTTGGTATCATTTAATAGAATATCCTTACTCCCTTAACAATAAGCTTATATTATGTGGCAAAGGTACTAATCTAACACCCCTTGTCATTACTGCCTTCTTGAAGACTGGATATGCCTATTGTTGATTTCAACATTTCTTCCCACTTTATTGACCCCTATAAAAAAGGATATAATAATAATAATAATAATAATAATAATAATAATAATAATAATAATAATAATAATAAAAATAATAATACTTTATTTATTCTGGCAGAGTTAAGGCCATAAGGCCCTCTCTTCCACTCAACCAGCACAAATACAAATAAATATTTGACAAATATAGATATCACTATACTAATTATAAACAGTTAAAGATACAATAAATGTAGCAATGTAAATGGCATGTACAAACAACATTTTATAGGGTAATAACAATAATGATACGATAATAATAAATACTACCTGGACATAATCTCCGTTCAAGTTTTACTTGAACAACAACTAAAACGACAGAATCATTCTGAAGCAAATAGAAACGGATAATGCCTTTTTTTATTTAAATCCACAAGGTTATAATTTCGATATTTCTGATATTCTCTCCTGGCTAACTAACTCACTGGCACTATCGAACCCGTAGATTCATGGCCGCGCGGACATAAGATATCCAAACACCCTTATCCTGAGCTATGTTTTCCAATCATTCCCTGTATAATCTACATCTCTCAAATCATAGTTAACGTTATTCTCCCACCACATTCTTGGTCTACCAACTGTGCGTCTACCCTCTAGTTTTCCTACAAGAAGCTTCCATGCACGTATTTCATTCCCCATTCGTGCCACATGTCCTGCTCATCGCTGTCTACGAGACTTACTATTCTCATCATATCTGGCTCTCTATGAAGACCGTGTACTTCACTGTTATGAAGTCTTCTCCATTCACCTGTATGTTTATCTCTCTTTGGTCCAAAAATTTTCCTAAGAATTTTAGTCTCAAATACTCGTAATATCTTTCCTCCCTTAAGGTAAGAGTCCATGTTTCGCATCCATATAATATAATTGGTAGAATAATAGTTTTATATATTTTCAGTTTAACGTTTTCTGATTGAGAAACATAACGGAAGTAATAATAAATGAAAATCAAAGTGGATTTAGAAAGGGTAGGTCATGTATAGACAATGTCTTTACACTGAAACAACTCATATAAAAGAGAAGAGAACATAACTTAGAAACTCACATAGGATTTATAGATTTGGATAAGGCCTTCGATCGTGTAAACAGACAAAAATTATGGGAAATATTACGAATGAAAGGATACTCGCCGTGCATTGTTGAAACAATAAAGAAATTATATGAAGACATAAATATAGTTGAATGCAGGCTTTCACGGCCGGTAATCATAATGTTGAGTGATTCCGGGTTCTGTGGCCGTGGTCCATAGTTGGTGTTGATACCAGACGTTTCGCCCTCAAACTGCGGAGGGCATCTTCAGTGGCGAGTGCTTCTAGAGGCGTGTTTCCTGGTCGGAAGCTCTACTTAGAGTGAACGCTGCGGGTGTTGTATTGATACTAGTGGTGGGAGCAGGGTGAGCGGGCGTGGCTCTTGCTGATTGGCTAATGGTCGTCTCCTTGTTGTCCCTAGTGTTGATGCATTTATTTTCTAGTGTACGGTACCAGGCCTTAGACAGTTTAATACCTTCCTCTTTTCTGTTAATATTTTCCTTATGCTTGTGTATTTCTATAGCTCTCGATATAATCTAGGGAAATAATAGGAAGTTGTGGCTAAAACTTGTGTATCATCGAATAGAATCTGGTGTCCATTCATAATGGCATGTTCTGCTACAGCCGATTTATCCATTTCTCCTTGTCTGCAGTGTTCTTTTGTGTTCTGATAAACGGGTGGCTATACTTCTTTTCGTGGTCCCTATGTATGGTTTACCACACGAACAAGGAAGTCGATATACGCCGCAAGTGGAGAGAGGTGGCCGAGGATCCTTAGCTGAGCGAAGGCAGTCTTCTATTTTTCTTGTAGGTCTGTAAACTGTTTTTATGTTGTATTTTCGTAGGAGTTTTCCGATACGATCTGTGACTCTTTGTACATATGGTAAGTAGGCTATGCTGGTTGAGGGTGTGTTATCCATTCTGACGTGCTGTCTTCGTGGATGTATGGTTTGTCTTATTTCCTTGGATGTGTAGCCATTTTTTCTGGAAACAATTGAACAGATGGTGTTGTTCTTGTTTAAGGTGTTGTGGTTGGCATAACTTAGTCGCTCTGTCGAACAGTGTCTTAATGACACCTCGCTTTTGTCTTGGATGGTGGTTAGAGTCTTTGTGCAGATATCGGTCTGTGTGTGTAGGTTTTCTGTAAACTGTATGTTGAATTTCCCCATTGCCAGTCCTTATTATTTGAACATCCATAATGCATCAGCCCAACGTCTTCTAGGTCTTCCAACATCACGTCTTCCTCTTGCTTGATAATTTCTTGCTAACATAATAAGGACTGGCAATGGGGAAATTCAACATACAGTTTACAGAAAACCTACACACACAGACCGATATCTGCACAAAGACTCTAACCACCATCCAAGACAAAAGCGAGGTGGTCATTAAGACACTGTTCGACAGAGCGACTAAGTTATGCCAACCACAACACCTTAAACACAGAACAACACCATCTGTTCAATGTTTCCAGAAAAATGGCTACACATCCAAGGAAAATAAGACAAACCATACATCCACGAAGACAGCACGTCAGAATGGATAACACACCCTCAACCAGCATAGCCTACTTACCATATGTACAAAGAGTCACAGATCGTATCGGAAAACTCCTACGAAAATACAACATAAAAACAGTTTACAGACCTACAAGAAAAATAGAAGACTGCCTTCGCTCAGCTAAGGATCCTCGGCCACCTCTCTCCACTTGCGGCGTATATCGACTTCCTTGTTCGTGTGGTAAACCATACATAGGGACCACTAAAAGAAGTATAGCCACCCGTTTATCAGAACACAAAAGAAACTGCAGACAAGGAGAAATGGATAAATCGGCTGTAGCAGAACATGCCATTATGAATGGACACCAGATTCTTATTCGATGATACACAAGTTTTAGCCACAACTTCCTATTATTTCCCTAGATTATATCGAGAGGCTATAGAAATACACAAGCATAAGGAAAATATTAACAGAAAAGAGGAAGGTATTAAACTGTCTAAGGCCTGGTACCGACACTAGAAAAATAAATGCATCAACACTAGGGACAACAAGGAGACGACCATTAGCCAATCAGCTAGAGCCACGCCCGCTCACCCTGCTCCCCACCACTAGTATCAATACAACACCCGCAGCGTTCACTCTAAGTAGAGCTTCCGACCAGGAAACACGCCTAGAAGCACTCGCCACTGAAGATGCCCTCCGCAGTTGAGGGCGAAACGTCTGGTATCAACACCAACTATGGACCACGGCCACAGAACCCGGAATCACTCAACATTAAGACATAAATATAATTATAGATATCGGATTCAAAAGAACAAATACAATCAAAACAAATACTGGATTACGACAAGGATGTAGTTTATCGCCCGCTTTGTTTAATACATATATAGACGATATTTTAAATAAATGGAAAGTTTTAGTGAATCCAGGAATAAGAATAGCTAATAAAGTGTGCATAAATAAGCTTCTATTTGCTGACGATGTAATCATAATACAGAAAAATGAAGACGACTTACAGAAATCTATGCATGCATTGAATGAAATATGTAAATTATATGATCTAAAGATTTCAGTAAGGAAAACGAAGACCATGGCTTTTAGAGGAAGAGATCCAGTGAGATCCAAAATTATTTTAGAAAATCAAAGTATAGAACAGGTGTCTAGTTTCAAATATTTGGGCTGTGATGTTGGCTACAATGTGGAAAGAGATATTGACTCCAAAATAAATAAATTTTAGATGGTGTGTGGAACAATACAGAGAACATTCAAAAATAAAATTAGAAAAGAAACAAAGATAAAAATGTATGATGCTATGGCGGTTCCCACAATATTGAATGGATGTGAAAATTGGGCTCCAATGAAATAACAGAAGGATAGAATACAGACGGCGGAGATGAGGTTCCTAAGATAAGTTAAAGGATGTACAAGACGTGATAGAATAAGAAATGAGGATATAAGAGAAGAATTTAAAGTACAGCCTTCATTGGATAAGATCACTAATTACAGACAGAAATGGATTGATCATATGGATGGAATGAGTAAGGAGAGATATCCATTGTTAGCAAGAAATTATCAAGCAAGAGGAAGACGTGATGTTGGAAGACCTAGAAGACGTTGGGCTGATGCATTATGAAGTCGGAACGGGCGATTTCCTAATCCCTGGAGTGATGATGATGACGTTTTTTGGCTATAGCATAATTGTAATCCACTTCTGAGGCTCGGGTGCCTGGATGGAGCAGGTACACTGCCCCGATGATATATAATAGGTGATGATGATGATAAGGATGCGCCAGGAAATCTTAAACTTATTAATGAGGTTAATATAATAATAATGATGTTAGGGGATCTATGGCCTTAAAGTTCCCTGATATTGTCTTAAAAGTGAGGAAAACCCCGGAAAAAACATCACCCAGGAAACTTGTCCCGACCGGGGCTCGAACTCGGGCCCGCTACGTGTCAAGGCCACGCGCTACCTCGAGACCACAACTGTGGACTCTGACAAATCGTACAAATTTTAACAACCACGCTCAAGGACTCTATCTCCGACTAAAGAAATCATCTATAGGCGTATATGGGCAATCTCCAAACCTTGAATCTTGATGTTCACCTTCATTCAGAATTACCCTATCACCTGCGCTCTATTTCTATCGCGTCTTTTACCCAACTAACTAACTCACTGGCATTATCGAACACGTACATTCATGGCTGCGCGGATATAATAGCTATACACACATCCCTAAGTTAATGTTTTCCAATGTGGGAACACAGACTAGGGAAAAGGAAAGTTGGAAGACAAAAAAAAAAAAGCATTGGAGTGAGGTGTTTTAAGTGTCATCTAGGAAAATTGTGGACTAGAATAGTGCAAGACAGACAGTATTGGAAGCAATCCATAAATAAGTGGAAGTGATAGTACCAAGGGATTGGCCTACCCAGGAAAGTAACGTATGCCACCCTGCCGTCGCAGGAGTCCCTAGCCCGAAATGGGATGATTATGGGCTAATTCTTTATTCTTAATCATCCCCTGTATAATCTACTTCCTTCGAATCATGCTTCTGTAACTATTTTACAAATTAAAAAAAGATGTTTTGTCACTATATCCACTTTTTTATTACTTTTCCATCTCTATTGTCAAGTATATTTTGTCACCTATGTCATACTCTATTCAGCATGTTCGTTATATAAAGCTTTTAAATTATAAATTGTTATCTTGTTCTCCGTCTTCCTCAACTATTAGCTGTATAATTTTTAATGAGGCCTTTCGAAAGCAATGTTTCATCTTCTGTTTACTGACTATTGTTAATAATGATTTTGTAAAGAGGGCTTTGGTCAGTGGGTATGTTCTCATTACTAACAATATTCAATAAACAGAAGATCAAACACTGCTTTCGATAGATCTGTTTAAAAAATATATACAGCTAATATTTGAGGAAGTACAACTGATTGGTATTAATTGTTAGTTTATGCTGATGATGTAGTACTACTGGCCGATAGCGAGGAGATACTAAAGGCCAACACGCACACACTATTGAGTAACACTAATAAATTAGGACTGGAAGTAAATATCAGTAAAACTAAATATATGGTCACACGTAGAAATTCAGTATATAATGGAAATGGACAGCAAATGACAAATGAGGGAAATTTTGAGGAAGTGGCTGAATTCAAATACCTAGGAACAATAATCACAAATAGGAATGAGATGCACAAAGAAATTAAACATAGGCTCAATTCTGGAAATGCGTGCTATTATGCATTGCAGAGACTCTTGATGTCCCAACTCCTTTCAAAAAACGTTAAACTGAAAATATATAAAACTATTATTCTACCAGTTATATTATATGGGAGCGAAACATGGACTCTTACTTTAAGGGAGGAAAGGAGATTACGAGTATTTGAGAATAAAGTTCTTAGGAAAATTTTTGGACCAAAGAGAGATGAACAGACAGGTGAATGGAGAAGACTACATAACAATGAACTACTTGGTCTTTATAGGAAGCCAGATATAATAAGAACAGTTAAGTCTCGGAGACGCGATAGGCAGGACATGTTGCGCGTATTGGGGAATGAAAGACGTGCATGGAAGCTTCTTGTAGGAAAGCCAGAGGGAAAACGCCCAGTTGGTAACCAAGGATGAGGTGGGAGAATAACATTAACTATGATTTGAGGGAAGTAGATTATACAGGGAATGATTGGAAAGCACTAGCTCTGGAAAGGGATGTATGGAGAGCTTATGTCCGCGCAGCCATGAACCTACGGGTTCGATAGTGCCAGTGAGTAAGTAAGTAATATTTGAGGAAGACTGAAAACACGGTAATAATTTATAATTTAAAAGCTTTATATAGTGAAATACCTCAACGGAGATTCAAAATCTGTTTGAAAAGTCATGTTTGTTATAATAAAAAAATCAATTCAAGTGATGAAAAAATGCTCTTTTATTTTAATCTTACCTACTAAAAATGTCATTTCGCAAGTTTCAGATATAAATTTCTTACCTTGCAATGACAGTTTGTTTCATTGCATTAAGGAGAAAATTAAGACACAATATAGTTTACGTTACTTTTTTTTATTTCGTGTAACATAATTCGTTATTTTAATCTGAGTGGGAGACACCTGTTGAAGCAACATTCCTATCTGCATACTTGCTGCGAACTCCTTGATTTAAGGCGTTAGAAGGCGGTGGTATTGAAGAATTGATTTGGATGTTCACAGCCTTTCTCAGGATTTTACCTTCTGTTTCTTTGAAGCCCGTACAAGTTCAGGAATTTATCCATATTTTACTTCCTCTTATTTTGTGGTTGAGTTAAATTATTTCTCGATAAAATGTCTTTGTCTGCCTTTAAAATAACAAAACTGTTTATCTTGCGGTGTTATGAGATATTTCAAAGCACTTAAAGGTGTAAAAAAAATGTTTAATGGCTCGAAAAGTTGAACCCCTGCATGTCTTATACCGATTGAATGATCGTCCACCTCTATGATTGATATGGGTGCACATTGTAGGCCATGTCTATCAGTCCATGGGGATTTTATTAAAACTGTATTAGGCCATCGCTTCTTCAATCGGCCTCCTGGTTTAGTGGCTGTCATACATTTTATTCTGAGATTCTGAAGTTCTTCTTTATAAATGCGATTATACCCAGATCTGTAAACAGCTTCTTCAGCGAGGAACTTCGGGTAATGTGAACCCCTATTTTGAATTTGTTGTTTTTCTTCATTTAATTAAGGGGTTTGAATTTTGTTTAATTACAGTGATTATCATTAGTGTTATAAGTATGAAACAGCATTGTTATTTTATTCAAATTTGGAAATATCTTCTTAATTTATAAACTTTTTTACATTACAAGAAAGGTCCACTTTAACCTATATATTAGGGTAAAGTGGATCCCAGAGTCCATCCTAGCTTTTAGACTATTTTTAAGTTTATTTAATTTATTAGTTTATACATACAGGCATAAATTAATCTGAAAGTATTTGTGGCTGATCGTAATTAAAAAGCATTGATATTTATTTAATGTTTTGAAAAATTATTGTTGAATATAACATTCATCAGCAGACAGCAACGATTTTGGATTTAGTAAAATTGCAAGGATATTAAATAAAATTAATTAAGTGCATGGTTTTTACAGACAGCATCCTCGTTGATAAAATATACGTATTCGTGTAAAGTGGACCCAGTTCCACTTTAACCGCATCGTGGAGTGTCCACATTAACCGAATTTCTTTGTTATGTTTAATTATCTTATATAGCAGCCATGACACATAATATAAACCAAACCCATCAGTATATTAAAACAGCATCTACATAATATTTTCGATTTTAGATTTATTTATTTAGCCTGGTGGAGTTAAGGCGATGTGGCCTTCTCTTCCACTCACCAGGGCAAACATATATTACATCAGAATATAACAATTAAAATGAACTCTAATATTAAATACTAAATAAAAATTTGATCAAAAAGATAATATCTATTATATTACGATCTATAATGCAACCAGTTATGTTATGTTAAAATTAAGACTAAAACTAATAATAAAATGTATACAAGCAAGACATATTAAATTGTCCCTGTCTAATGTTCATAAAAAAACAAAGAAAAATAATGAGATATAGAAAACTAATTTTACGTTTGTACAATATTTAAAACAAAACAAAAGAATATATGTGTTAATCTTAATATTATTTTGATAGATGATTAAATGTATTAATTGTTAAAATAATACTATCAGTGAGGTGTATAAATTAGTTTGTTATTAAATAATTCTTTAATTTGTTTTTGAAGGATGTTATAGTTTGACAGTCTCTGACATAATATATTTAGGAATTTTTTCAATACTTATAATATTCAATAGCAGAAATTAAGAATTAATTCTTAGCCTGAAAAACGTTCATATGGTCGTTTTCGTAAATCTCGCAAATAAACCCTTCTTTGCACAAAGAATAAAAGAAACAGACCTTGAACACGTCAAAGTTGATTAGGGGAAGATGTTAAAATATTTTCTCTTCGAGGGCAGTACCAATTAAAGAAGATGTTAACAGGGCCCACTCAACCCGAAGGGTCCACATTACCGAACTTTCTCTAATGGTTAGACCAATTCCCCTTTAATTGCCGACTTTGACTAGTCCCAATTTCTATCTCAAAATTTTCCGTTAAAGAACGACCAGCCGTCTACTAATGTCCGCGTATAGGATCTATGTTGCTTCTGCACAGGTTGCTTTGGGCCTTATAGGAGTTTTATATATTCTTAATTTCGTATTTCTGTGTACCAACTGGCTCCTAATAAAGGGTAAGAGGTAAAACATATGGCCTAATTGATAGTCCTGGTGTCTACTTCAGTATACATTTCATTATTACTTGTCAAACATGTTTATAAATATGTAAATTTATCCTCAATTTAGAAACTATATATATATATATATATATATATATATATATATATATTTTAATTATAATATTTTGTAAATGGGAACCCATTCGCCTCAGGAGACGAGGTAGACTCGTCTTTAACTCAGAAGACAAGATATACTCACTTAATTCTGTATGTTATATATTTTGCAATTTTTGTAAATCCCTTGGCATGGGCAATGTTTTGTTAACATTTATGAATAGCAGAGGAATGTGTTTTGGCTTTCACCCGTATTGAGATCTCAAGTACCGTTACCTTCTGTTCGTTTTGAATGTCTGAATATAGACAATATAATTTACTCCCTAACAACCCAGGCAACAAATCACATAGGCATATTCGATGCTAAACTCGAAAACCACGCCGACACCTTTCCCCCAGTACTGGCCAGCGAAATTAGAACTGCAATAGATGAAATGAAAAATGGCAAAACACCCGGAGAGGATGGAATATACAACGAATTGCTAAAACTGGCTTCAGATCAAATACTACCATCACTCACAAACATCTTTAACAAAATTCTGCAGACAGAAGAGATACCCGAGCAATGGAAATCAAACACAATCATTCTTCTCCACAAGAAAGGCACAAAAGATGACATGAATAATTACCGACCCATAAGCCTGATGTCCAATCTATACAAACTATTTTCAAAAGTGCTAACAAGAAGACTAACAAAAGTCCTGGACGAAAACCAGCCAACAGAACAAGCCGGATTCCGCTCAGGCTTTAGTACAACAGACCATCTCCAAGCAATTAACCAAATAATAGAAAAGACAGTTGAATACCACCATACATTATACCTAGCATTCGTCGACTACAACAAGGCATTCGACTCAGTAGAACATTCAAGTGTCCTCCAGGCATTACACACCCAAGGAATCGAACACAAGTACATCCGCGTTCTGGATAAGATCTACAGCCAAAGCTATGCCAAGGTGAAGACAGAAATTGTGGGACAACCATTCAGTCTCAAAAGAGGAGTACGACAAGGCGACCCAATTTCTCCTAAACTTTTTACATGCGTGCTTGAAGATATATTTCGAAAACTAAACTGGAACAAGAAATACGGAGTAAATATAAACGGGAGCAGGCTATCCAACTTAAGATTCGCTGACGACGTGGTATTGTTCGCCAGATCCCCTAAACAACTCCAATCAATGCTACAAGAGCTCTCAGAAACTAGCAAAATTGCAGGCCTTTCGATGAACAAAAGCAAGACACAAATTATGTCTAATGGTCCGGAAAACCCAATCAAAGTCGATGGAATGGATCTTCAATATGTAAGCGAGTACATATACTTAGGACAACTACTCTCCTTCCATCAGAAAGTAGAGAAGGAAATAAGCAGAAGAATAGCTCTCGCCTGGAAGGCGTTCTGGTCACTGAAATTTATACTGCTGGACAAGTCACTCAACCGGAAACTCAAAATGGAAACACTACAAAACCTGTGTTCTTCCAACACTGTTATATGGCTGCCAAACTTGGAATCTTACTGCCAAACTGAAGTACACACTCCAAGTATGCGAAAGGAAAATGGAGAGGAAAATCTTAGGCATAACTCTGAAGGACAGAATCTCGAATACAACACTTCAAGCGATATCCTCAACAACTGATCCCGCACAACAAGCCATCAGGAAAAAATGGAAGTGGGGAGGCCACGTCGCAAGAATACAGGACGACAGGTGGACAATAAAAACAACCATGTGGGACCCGTACACAGGCAAGAGACAGCGCGGAAGACCAAGACGACGATGTGCTGACATCTTCAAAGAACGAGCAGGGGCGCAATGGTCCAGAGTCGCCAGATGCAGGAAAAACTGGAGAACGATGGAGAGACAACTGTATATTAACTAATCACAGAACAGACAGTGTATACAAACCAAGTGCTACATCCAAGTCAACTTCTCACCACGGAGTAGCTCACCGGGTGACACTCTCAAATAGAGCTTAACCCCTGTACAGGGAGGCCTTTGCCCTAAAGGGACATATCAGGCTTTATTTATTTATTTATTTATTTATTTATTTATAATTTACGGTGACTTAAATCCGGTTTCTAGGGTAATGCATTGAGCAATTAAACCTGAAGTGAATGAGTTAATTGACGTAACCTAATATTTCGTTTTTGCTCAATAATTTCGAATGCCAGTTTAATCCTTAAGGGAAATGAAGTAAAGATTTTTTCTGATAATTCGTAGCCACTGGACTATTAATTTTTCTTGTATTAATTAGAAGAGTTTTTCACGGCTGTTATATCTAAGAACGTCGTTGCCTATACGCAACAGGAGTAGGTTCGATTCCCGGTCCTAGATGAGGTTTTTACGAGGTTTTCCTCACCTATACGACAAATGTCGGGTGACTTAATATGATGATGAACACCGGACCCATAGTGGCCGAAATTCTATGAAAAAAGTATTTTCCCATGAGGGACTCGATCCAGCGTATGTCCCACAGCTCTATGCTAAGTCATGATGTCATAATCAATTCTAATAAATCCCATGGTAAATTCCGTTGGTATATTAGTAACAATATAGAATTATAACATAAAAATATACAATTATATACCTTGTAATGTAGTCTCCTCAACTAGCCAAATATTTAAAACAATGTAGGACTTTCGGGACCAGTCTCTTCCTCTGCAGATATAATATTTTGCTAAACTGCATTACTTTAAATAGTTTATTAGTTGAGACTGAATTACAAGATACATAATCGTATTGTTATTTTATATCATGATACCTCTAACCGTTTGACTACGACGCAGGACATTATGAATTGTAGTATTAATAAAAATTAATATAACTTCCATCAATATCTGTGTGTTTCTAATGCCACCCACTGCACATACCAGCTTCGGGTTCTGCGCTGAGCGCATATATTCGCTCACTTTCACGAATATATTAATTAGCTTTATAGTAATTTTGAAAGTGAAAAAAAGGTGTAACCATAGAATTTATGCGGTCATACATAACATTTTCATATGATCAATGCTTATTTCATCGAATGTTAAATAATAATAATAATTAATAATAATAATATTAATAATAATAATAATAATAATAATAATAATAATAATAATAATAATAGGGTCCTAAATTATTTTACGTTACAATAATGTAATTTAACAATTATAATAGGTTTAGATTTTACAAGTCATTTTGTGGATTGGGAGCAATAATATCCACTGATTGAAATAGGTTTCATTTGTTTCTTTGTTACAAATATTATTGCAAATGACCGACTATGGCGGAGACATTCACGACTGCGAGTTTATGTGTTTGATGAATATTTTTAGTACATATTTAGATATTTTTTTTACTATTATTTAAGTTGTAATAAACCTAATAATTATTTTAACAACGTCTATGAGCCAGTTCATTCTGAATAAGCTATTTTTTTGGGGGGGGGTTAGTATTTGTAACGTTGTTAAATACGTATGGAACAAATTAATGTTTATAAAAGTTGTGAAACCTGGCGATGCCCGCGATATCCGTGCGACTATATATATATATATATATATATATATATATATATATATATATATGAAGGGCTTAGGGCAATAACATGATAAGCCACATATTGTTCTTTCTGAGATATATTGTTGTTGATACATTGCGTGTCTATATGTTTTAGCTCATCACTGACGAACTTACAAATTCTTGTATGGATATTTCAATACATTTATTTGCTATCATTGTAATGAATGACATTTCTTAACATAATGTGGATTATAGTAAGCTACAACCCTAACATGCCTTGGTGGCGAAATAGGGTTTCAAAATATTTAGAGATTCAATAATAATAATGTGGATTATCATGTTACTGCCCTTAGCCCATCATATATATATATAGCCTCCTTATATCCAGGTCGTCCTATCTATTTTTTTTTATTTCACAGGGGAGCTTAATAGTTTTCTATAGTACAGTACACAATTAACAATAACAACGCTGTTTTGAGGAAAGGCTTTTAACACTTTCTAATCACAAAAAAAAATACAATTGTATATGTGAAAATAATGCAGAACTACAGTTAGAACATCATACATACAAAAATAAATAAATAAGTAAATAAAAATAACTTTTTTTTAAAGTGGAGTTACAAAAGTATGGTTCTAAGAAGGCTATATATTTATGTTTATTGTGATCCCACCACAGGTCTTGGGAAGCGTTGGGAGAGTATGATGAAAAGACCTCACCTTTGTAGACAATTGACACGAGATGCCAGTCGTGTTGTCAATCCTGTGACAGCCGCCTTTACCCCAGAACAAACTAATTTATGTTAGAGGCTGAGTCTACCCCGGGGCCAAAATGCTGCCAGGTTAAAAATTCTGATCCACCGGGAATCCTTCTTGTTTTGAAGCGTTTTGTCTTAACCAACTACGCTACGGCGGGCATGCCCAGTCATATATATATATGTGTGTGTGTGTGTGTGTGTTGTGTGTGTGTGTGTGTGTGTGTTGTGTGTGTGTGTGTGTGTGTGTGTGTGTGTGTGTGTGTGTGGTGTGTGTGTGTGGTGTGTGTGTGTGTGTGTGTGGTGTGTGTGTGTGTGTGTGTGTGTGTGTGTGTGTGTGTGTGTGTGTGTGTGTGTGTGTGTGTTGTGTGTGTGTGTGTGTGTGTGTGTGGTGTGTGTGTGTGTGTGTGTGTGTGTGTGTGTGTGTGTGTGTGTGTGTGTGTGGTGTGTGTGTGTGTGTGTGTGTGTGTGTGTGTGTGTGTGTGTGTGTGTTGTGTGTGTGTGTGTGTGTGTGTGCGTGCGTGCGTGCGTGCGTGCGTGCGTGGCGTGCGTGCGTGCGTGCGTGCGTGCGTGCGTGCGTGCGTGCGTGCGTGCGTGCGTGCGTGCGTGCGTGCGTGCGTGCGTGCGTGCGTGCGTGCGTGCGTGCGTGCGTGCGTGCGTGCGTGCGTGCGTGCGTGCGTGCGTGCGTGCGTGCGTGCGTGCGTGCGTGCGTGCGTGCGTGCGCGTGCGCGTGCGCGTGCGCGTGTGCGTGTGTGCGTGTGTGCGTGTGTGCGTGTGTGCGTGTGTGTGTGTGAGAGAGAGAGAGACCCTTAGAAGCCAAGGGGTATAAGTAATAAAAAAAAGTCAGTTTTGAGTAAATGATGTTCAAAGTTGAGACACTCCATATGTGACTGTCTAAACAGTTGTCGTTTCAGCCACTAGATTTCAGCACCAGACAGGTTTTTATTGTAATCCATTGGCCACTCAGTATTCTGCTCTAACTACTAAAATCTACACTTAACAAAATTAGTAATATGTCACTTGTAACCCTTGGCTTCTAAGGGTATCATATATATATATATATAAAAGGTTGTCCACTGTCTCCAATTCCATTTAACATACTGACGCTGCTATAATTCAATGGCAAATAAAATTACGTTATAATTTTTAATTAGGTAAAATTTATTTAAATTATATTTTATTTGCTGACGCCCAAATAATCCTCGCAGCTTCTGAAGATGAATTACAAAAAAAAAGTATATCGATTACAAGATATTATGTCACATTATAATCTACATATATCAACAAATAAATCAAAAGTATTGACATTTAAAGGAAAGTATCCTATCAGATCAAAAATAGCTCTACAAAACAAAACAATAGAACAAGTAAAATTTTTTAATTATTTAGAATGTTTATTATCGTATGAAAGAGAGAAAGATCTAGATAATACATTATCAAAATTCCAGCATACGTGTGGAACAATTCAAAACAAGAAAAGAAAAAAAAAGGATGAGATTTTATATGGTCTTGGCAGCGCCACTCCTAACATACGGAAGTAAAATATTTAAATTAAATAGTCAGGAAAAAGATAAAAACTGCAGAAATGCTTTTCTCAAGAAGGATAACAGGACACACCTTAATAGATCATATTCCCAATACCGAATTAGAGAACAATTACAAATATATGAACAAACAAATAAACTGATAGACAATAAATTAAAATGGTTTCAACATATAAATGAAATTGAGACACCCCGTCTATCAAAATAGGCTTTACAATATATCCCAAGAGATAAACGTTCCGTTGGACCTTGAAGCACAAGAAGAAGAAGAAGAAGGAGAAGAAGAAGAATATGAGTGTATATATGTATATACATACGATATTTATTTTTCGGAGCAGGGAATGTATATTCAGCATTTTTGTTGTGTTAATACGAGTTTAATTGAAGATTTAATTTAGTGATGTCTCTCTGCAACATAATAATACAAATGAAAACATTTACTACACATTTATTTAATTAAATCGCATTTAATTACAGGAATGCAATAACGTTAATTGCTACGTTCGTACTTCACTAAAATAACAGCTGTTTTAGTTAGTATGTATGGTACATAGAAAAACAAGACTCGCAATATCTAACATTTTCCAGTTATTTCTTGTATAATTTACGTCCCACAAATCTTGATTAATTTTTCCTCGCTACTTTATTGTTTGCCACCTATTGGGGGTTTTCCCTCTTCCTTTCCAACAAGAAGTTTCCATCTCGGTCTTTATTTCTCCAATCCTGCCACATATCCTGACTGCCATAGTCTACGAGACTTAACTGTCCTTATGACGTCCATTTCCCATAACGTTCATGTACCTCACTGTTAAATATTTTTCTTCGTTAGTCTGTCGCCTCTTTTCGGTCCAACAATTGTCATAAGTACTTCATTTTCAACGGGTAACCTTTTTTTCTCTCATAAAGTAAGAAGCCATGTTTCAAATCTATACAGTGTAATTGGAATAATAACAGTTTTATATATTTTTACTTTATTCTTTAGAAAAATTGGGATGACATCTTATCATAAGTAATGCCACGAGTGATTTCCAAATTATCGATAAATTCACGACTCACGAAGTGAGGAGTGAATTTATCTAGAGAATTTGGAAATCAAGAGTGGCATTTGTTAGGACTATTTAACGAATAAAATAAAGCTGTTTACTCACAAATCATTATTTAACTACAGTTATTTAAAAATATTTTTATATTTAAAGTAAACGGTGATGTTTGAAAACTAATGAGAAACGATAGGTAGCCTACGCTTCTACTGCTTCTTTTGTTTATCACTGCAACCAGATCATACTATTTATTGCCAAAGGAACGCAATATTGTAAGAATGCTCTCTAGTGGAGAAAAAATGAAACACATCAATCTGTATATTAATTCATTTTTGATGTCGTATACATTTAAGAAAGTGCAAACAGTGGTTTCTTTTTTTGGTGGTATAATCAATTGCTACAAATGTTGACATGTAAGCACTATTATATACAATCTGGTAGCCGTATTTGTTATAGGCTCAGTCACTGCAAAATAACGGTCAGACCTGTTCAGAATATTAAAAAGGAGGAGCTTTGCTTAATATATGATAATCCTAACGTTGATAATTATTTCGTGAAACACGTCTCTGATTGGTTGTAATACAGAAATCATTGAAACGTGATTGGTCATTGACTCCCATTTGGGGCATGAGTTAAATAGTCTTTGAAAATATTATCTTCAGAACCCACGTTTATTGGGTTATTGGATCTTGTTCTGTTGCACACTCTTCTAAAACTATTTAACTGTCTTTTAGGAAAAACTAAACTCCATGCCGGCACAGGTCTGCTACTGACTTCACATCCATTTATACTAATAAAAGACCTGTACGATAATAGAGCCAATATAGGGGTGACATGTGGCTAGTAAATGGGGGCATCCACGTTACAGCTGATTTTTTCTAAACCTGGAATCACTACTTATTGTAGCTACCCATTTTTTACGATGCTGTATGGGCACTGGTCCTATACTAACCGAAATTCCATGAGAACATGTCTTGCCCAATGGGGAGTCGAGAGAGCGCAAGTCCCGGGTTTCTGCACTAAGGCATGATGCTTTAAATGGCTCTACTACGACGCGAAAGGATGTACTGAAATGTTTGAAATGATTCCTACACGGCCATCCTTAGTTAGTATTAAGTATCTCAATACTTATTTTTTGCTTAGTAGGGCAGTTAACTGCTGAAGGATAATTCTGCCATATTTGAACATTTAAACGCATGATAGGAGATACTGATTTGTTTTTCGTTTTTATGGGTACTTTCTTATCAGATTAATAGAGACGTGTTTGAAAAGGAACGTACATTGCAATAAACGAGCATACATTCAGAACTTCATAAAGCGTTAGAAGCTTATTTCAGAAAATATCAATTTTACTATTCGTGTTCATTCAATTGATGTTATGTCTTATTTTATTGCCTATTGAAATTAATTGTGGATTTTATTAAAGGTATTCATTGCAATGAATGATTTCTCATTGATAATATTCGGCAAGCGATCATTACAAATCATGAATTAAACTGGTTATTAAAATGATGTTTCTTGTTTTTATGCATACTGAATCCTCCAGAAATACAGGATGTTCAGAAAAAAATAAAACTCATTCACTGTGGAACTGCGTAAACTAAGCGAATTCATCAGCTTCTAGATTTATGGTCCAGTTTTCCGGATATACATTTCTTTTGACTATTTGACACTTGCCACAAATGGTAGTCAATGACCAATCACCTCGATCTTTATGGATTTCTCTTCATCAGCTCCTGCTTTTGTGATAAAGAAAGCTCCTCCTTTTTTAAATATTCTTAACAGGTCAGAGCATTATTTTTCTCCAACAAATACATTGAATACTCCGTATAGCAAATAATGAACAGATTCCTTGATTTTATGAGTTGTTTACTAAAAAATAAATGAATAGCCTTTAATGTTGGTTATAATATACAGTTTGATATGTTTTATTATTTCTCCACTAGGGTGCATTTTTACAATACTGCGATCCTATTTGGCAATAAATAATAATGTGATCATAACCTCATATTTATGATTTGTTTTCAAACGTCGCCGTTTACATTAAACATGTAAATAATTTTTAAAAAACCGATAACTATGTTTAAATAATGACTTTTGAGGAAACAGCTTAATTTTATTTCTTAAATAATCGTAACAAATCTCACTCTTGATTTCTAAATCCTCTAGATAAATTGGAAATCACTCGTGACATTACTTACGATAATTAAATCATACCTCTATACATTTTTGTTTCGACAAATCAAACAAGAAACCGCTAGAGTGCTTTTTAAATTTCGACTTTCCCACTTCTAAGGGTTGGATGTGCTCAGTTTCGGAGAAATCCTTTCTCGTTTTATTTCAATGGTATCTACTATAGTCGTCAATAAGTGCCCAGTAGGTGTGAAAAGACGTCCCGCCACTCATATTAAACCCTAGGTCGGATAGACTGACAAGGTAAGACACTGCTACTCACTTGTCAGTTGGGTTATTTCATTGGGAGTGCACCTTATGAGGATACGAGGGCGGGACAGTCTTTCCACAACTAGTGAGTAAGTTTAAGAGGCCTGTTATATAATGAGGTTCGTTGCGAAAATCGAAAATTGCGGCCACTAGAATAATTTTAAATTTCCGCTTCAGGTCAACCCACATTCCTAACAATCCAATGCTGCTTAGTATAAGCAAACTGCAGTAATGTGAACAGAAGTTCGCTACTACAAGTATACGGGGTTTCAAATAGAAATACATTTTTGTCTCCTAAATTGTTTGAAGAGTATAATCGATTAGTGCACCAGCGCGTAAAGCGGGAGATCTTGGGTTCAATTTCATACATACATTTTTATCTTTAGCAGTATGGACTTCAACATACTTTATTTATTATAGACATATACTGACTTTGGTTTCAAACAAAATCAAAATTTCTCACGCTAGATTATTAAAACATACAAGCATATGATATATAATATAATGATAATTTTCTGTGTCTACTAAGTAGGATCGCGCCGTAGCCGAGTGGTTAAGGCAGGAAGCCTTGGCGCATAGCTACGGGACTTGCGCTGGTTCCAGTCTTCATGGGGAAGAAATTTTCTCATGGTATTTAGGCCAGTATGGGACCGGTGCCCACCCAGCATCGTGAGGCATTTGGGTAGCTACAATAAGTAGCGGCTCCAGTTTGACAAAACTTGCTATAACGGCTGGGGGACTACATGTCACCCTTACACTGGCTGATGATCATCTACCTCTGTGATTGACACATGTGGATGTGAGGCCGGCTGGTAGTCTAAGGGCCTTCTAGGCCTGTCGCGCCAGGAGAAGATTACTAAGTAGGATCGATGAATATTTTTAAATAAAAAAAAACATTTTCATAAGAATGGTTTATATATATATATATATATATATATATATATATATATATCCACCACTGTGGTCACGCGGTAGCGTGCAGCCTTGTCACGCAGCGGGCCCGGGTTCGATTCCCGGTCGGGACAGGTCCTGGGTGAGGTTTTTTCGGGGTTTTTCCTCACCTGTAAGACAAATATCAGGAAGCTTAGGGCCCAACGGTCCCCCAAAATCATCCGGCCATCATCATCATCCTTATCATTATCATCCTTCACCGGTGTGGAAAGCAAAGGGAAGCTACCACACTTATAATTCCCTAGTAAAGCTGCAAAGTGTAGCATGAAAACGCTATGATTGCAGTGAAAGATCTGCCCTCGGGCAGAATTACTATGGATGTATATCATCATCATCATCATCCGGTATCATGTCAGCTGCCGCCGTCTTCCGGAAACCAAACGCCATTCCTCTCTGTCCATCCATTGATCTTCCTCCATTCCTCTGATATTCATAGCTACTTGTACCCCTTCTATCCAAGTTTTATTCGGTCTTCCTCCTTTCCATTGGGACCCATTCCATAACAATTTTAGGTGGATGTATGTATTATAAAAATATTTAACCTAGTTGAGGACGACGGTATCTGCCAGGTATCTATGTTTATGTTTTACTTTGTATGATATACATCTTAAAGTTATGCAGTCTTCTTCATTCACCTGTCTGTTCGACATTCAGGATTAAAAAAATTTCTTGAGAAATTTATCCTCAAATACTCGTGTACTTTTCACCTCGCTTAAAGTAAGAGACCATGTTGTGCATCCACACAATTAGAATAATAATCGTTTTATACATTTCTATTTTAACGGTTTTTTTAGAGAATTTAGGAATGGAGGAGTCTTTGGGATATTCATATAACGCTTAAGTTACTGTAATAAATTCAGGAATAAGATGTGTACTATTAATGTTATAATTTAGAGGTATCATCCGAATTCATATTTAATATAAAATATTGAATTTAGTTGAATTTATAGGTATAACATAGTTAACAATGTTACTGCTGAAAGAAGTGACTTATACCACTGTAACATCAAGCCTTGCCTATAACGAAGTAACGTAGGTGCGCTCTCAGCTTCCATTATTTGAGAAATATTCCATTGTTCAATTCCGCACTTAGTGCACAATGCAGTTTCGTTTGTATAGGAGCAGAATAAAAATGGAAGTGTAACGATGTAATAACACAAACAAACAGGTAACATTGTGTAGTTGTTACAATGACAATACCAAAGTTTAATAAGCAATTTTGTTAGCGTTTCGTTCAATGAGGTGCGAGCCATGTAGATTGATAATAAATTACTAGCGTGCGTGTTATAACAGTGTTTTCTGAACGATTCATTTGTGGGAACGATTTCCCACTCCATCAAGAGGCGGGATTCTCTGGCACCATTTCAGAATTGGATGTATCTGCTAGATCCTGGTCCCACCAGCTGATGATTGCGTGTTCGTATCTCGCCAACAGACATGCTATTTAACAATGTCAGAATCTCTCATAGTTTATCATCGTATGAGGAAATCCCACTGAAAACCTGTTAGATTAAGTTTATGAATATAATACGGTATTTCTTTGGATGTTGTGAGAGGTAATTAATTTTGCAAGATGGAAAAGGTATCATTAAAGGGTGCACTGAATTTTATATTAGGAGTAAAAATTAATACAAAATCTACGCAACAAAATTATATTAAACACTAGCTAATAGTGCGCTGCTACGCCTAAATAAATGTTTAGTTGAATAAGTAAAAGGAATAATAATTATAAATTTATATTATTATTTTAAGATATCCCGTGCTGATTACCAGACATTGTCCGGGAATCCACGTATCCCGATATATTTGGCATTAATGATAAAAAAGACAAAATTCGTTATTTCGAGTTATCCGTGCTGCTGCTCTGCTTGTCCGGGAATCTACTTATCCCGATCTTCTTGGCATCAATGAAAGACAAAAATGGTTATTGTGAGTTATCCATAAAAGATAAACATATGCTGTAGCGGGATTTTTTGTAGAGTTCTTTGAGATATTCAATTTTGTGTACATTAATTTGGTGTATTTGTTATGGTTTAGGCAGCGTAAGCCATTTAAGCGTACAAAAAGCCACTTTTATTTTACTTTACACTATAAAGGGCGATATTTAAGGATGAAGGGCTTGAACATTTTGAAAAAAGCCCCATCTCAACCGGATGAAAATGCTTGTCCCGGCAATCTACTTATCCCGATCTTCTTGTCATCAATGAAAGACAAAAATGGCTATTGTGAGTTATCCGTAAAAGACAAGTCGCGGATTTTTTTGTAGAGTTTATTGAGATATTCAATTATGTGTTAATTAATTTTGTGTACTTGTTATAGTTTAGGCAGCGTAAGCCATTTAAGCGTCGAGGAAGGAGCAGCGGTACCCAAGGCTTATATTTGTGGCTTCCGTCAAGAACATTTATAAAACTCCTTAGCTATTGTGTTAGGCTCTTGAAAACTATCGTCATCATCATAGTCCATTCACGAATTTAGGTCAATAGAAAAAAAAAACAATCCAAAAGTAATTTGAGTGAACGTCCTTGTCTTCTTCCTGCAGGTTGATAGCTTAAAATTTGTTTAGGTATCCTGTGATTTCCATTCGATGAACATGCTGCATCGATCTTGACTTATAATCAGAAATTTTGTTTTCTAAAGGTTCCATGTGTAATTATTCTATGACGTCTTCATTTTTTATGGTCTAGTAGAGTGTACCCTGCAGTCCTCCGAAGGTACCCCATTTCAGCATATCCAAGTCTCAATGTATCCTTCTGTTTGAATGTCCTTTCTTCGCTACCATACAAAAACGTAGGAAGAGCCAGTGTTTTATACATTTTAGTCTTGAATGTTTTTTGTACTAACTGTGGCTTGAAGACAACATTTATTAACCCTAAAATCCTTCAACTTTTTATATTTTTGCAGTTACATCCTTTTCTTTTTCATATGAGATATTGGATCCTAGATATGTAAAATTATTCACTTGCTCCAAACTTTGATTGTTTTGAAAACTACTCTAGTGGTATTCCGGTGAAAAATGATTATATCAAGAGAATACCAACTATAAAAGCACAAAAGATAATTGACAACATAGTCGTATATGCATGAAATACACAATATATTTTATTTCATTTATTATAAAAAGTCTTGTGCTTTAATTTTGAATCTCCAATAATACGAACCCTATTTCACCATCCGGTATGTTAGGGTTTTAGTTACAATACAATTAATTATTTAAAGTAATTTAGAGTATGGTTAATTTCTTGCCTTACATAATAACGTAATTTGAACAAATAAATTAATTAATTAACGAACCAAAAAACTAACTCAAAGTCTCTTAAAAATATGAAGATAAAGTCAACACAGCTTTCTATAGCAACATTTCTTACATAAAATATTTGACAAAGGCAGTTGAAATATATTATGTCAATAACCTAATTTTTTTAATAAATTCATATATTTTGGAATCAAATATATATATATCGGTGAATATTTGTAAAAATATTTCCATGGAAACTATCTAATAGCTTTATTCGCTAAAATCAGAATATTAACCCGCAAACATGTTTAAATAATAATATAAGTACCTTTATATATCCGTCTTCTTCAACTATAATGGATTTTTGTTTAAAAAACTTCGTTATTTATTAAAATCATTAAGGTTTTTCAAAACATGTTTCATCTTCGGTATGCTATTTGGTACTGATGTCGGCGTATATATTATGTAAATGGTTTAGGTCTGTGGATGTGTTCTCGTTTATAATGTTTATATTCTTTGCTTCTCTTAAAATTCCCACGTCTTCTAAGATGATAATTTTGTAGTTATTCTTTTTGTGTATGATTGTCATGGTATCTTCGATTTTGTTAAACTGATGACCCGTTTCTAATATGTGCTTTGCAAAACTTGAATATTCTTCGTGATTAATAAAATTTTCAAAATGTTCATTGTATCTTAAATTTAATTAATCACGAAGAAATATCAAGTTTAGCAAAGTACATACTACAAACGGGTTATCAGTTTAACAAAATCGAAGATGTCATCACAATCATACGCAGAGAAAATAACAACCACAAAATTACCATCTTAGAAGACATGGAAATTTTAAGAGAAGCAAAGGATATAAACATTCTAAACGAGAACACACCCACAGACCTAAGCCCATCATATATGTTATACGCCGACATCAGTACCAAATAGCGTGCCGAAGATGAAACATGTTTGAAAGGCCTTCATGATTGTAATATTTAGCGTATTTTTTTAAATAAAAATCCATTCTAATTGAGGAAGATGGATAGATAAAGGTACTTACATTATTATTTAAACATTTTAATACATAACCTCAATTGTGATAACAATAAATTTCTGAAATAATTATAAACCCTTAAATTGACGAAACACTAATTTCTCTTGTCAGTTATTTAAATGTGTAGGACCGCGCTAAAAACAAAATATTGTATAACTAAGTTATTACTGCATGTTACGTAATTCGACGAGAATTTAAATAATTCTTACTCATTTGTTTTTGTTTGTTTTAAATTGAACCAATGCCATTTACACATTGTTAATTTAAAGGTGAACTATATCGCATCTAGTATCTTGGAGAATACAGTATATCATAAGGCTGGAATATAGGCTACCTTTACGGAATTAAACCAAGCTTATAGTTGAAGGGCGTAATCCTGAAGCTTATAATAAGGTATAAGGAATGCGAGGAAGTTGTGATTAATTGGTATTTATAGGAAGTGTTGTGTATGGGGCTTGCAGCCGGTCAGTAGGCCAACGGACTTGTAGACTGTCGCATCATACAGTTAATTCTACTTTAGTTCAAAAATGTTTATTTTGATATTGTAATAAGAACAGTTAGGTCCCGTAGAATACGATTGGCAGGATATGTATCACAAATGGATAATGAAATACGGGAATGGAAACTTCTTATAATAAAGCCAGAAATAAAGTGTCCAAAGGTAGGCGATGATAATTTTATTGTGCTTTTGTGATAAGAACGGTAAGGAGTCATAAAATGCGATGGACAGGACATGTGTCTCGAATGGAGAATGAAATGTGTGCATGGAAACAGATTTCCGGGAGTTCATACAGAGAAAATGCACTTCGGTGCTTCTAAATATTTCCGCAGCAGAAATAAAATTCTGATTCAAACTAGGGTAAACTCGGCTGGATCGGGACACGGGTGAATAGGGACAATTTTAAATATTGTTATCTCCACTGAAATGTAAGCCTCCCAGCGAAAGTTCTGGTATGAGTCGATTAATCTCTGTACTCCATGCATCAAAACCAACCGTGTGACAGTTTGGTTCTCATTTGGTTATCTGAAGATTTCACACCAAATGATTGGTGTTTTAGGAAAGTGAAATATTAGCTTTGTGCATTTAATATTTTCTTTTCTTATTATGCGTGTCTCCAATTAACTAATGGTCCGATTACCAAATAATTCCGGTAAATTATTAAGTATTTATCTCCAAAGAGATTAACGTACGATAATTCCCGTCAATTGTCGACAACCGTTTAAATATTGCCAACATATGAAAATTGAAACCCTGTATTTTTGGGTGAATAGGGACACAATTTTTCGGCTGAATAGGGATAGCGTATTTCACTAATTTATTTGTAACCATTACAATCCAGATGTGCAATTCTAAACAAAGTTGGGCAGAAGTTGATACGCGTAGAGAGCATTGAGTCCACGGAGAGCTTGTATCATGTGACAGAGTTATTTGGTGTACCTCGTTCATGTCTTCGCTATCACCGTAACAGTAAGAGTGACGATCCACGGAATAAAGCTGTTGGCACAAAGAATTATTCCATTGTCTACATGTGGATTCTAATTAGATTTCAACTATGTAAGGAAGGCAGTTTTTTGCTTCGCGGAGAAAAACGAAATAAGGATAAATTTATCGTGGTCAGACACTGAATAAGAAGTAGAAATAGATGATAATGCTGGAAAGACGGAACAGAATAACACTATGTGTTGGTTTTGTTTATAAAATATTGTTATCCCATTTCATCAGAACTGGGAGAATGCATCTGGTGTCTTGTAAAGGACGTGAATCGTATCACGAAGAGTGTGTTGGAGCTGAGAGAAGAAAAAAAACAATTATAGGCCTAAAATAAAGAAACAAATCTTACTCAATGATAGTTTGTAGAGAAATTGTCTTTAAAATGTTTGATGAATAAATATTTTATCGAAGAAAGTAATTTGAAAAATGTCCCTATTCACCCTAACAAAATACGATGAATAGGGACATGCAGTACTGGAATGTAAATGTCAATAATTCCTTATAAATTTGATTAATCAAAAGTGTAACTAGTACAAAATGTACAAAATATATAATATGTATTCTAAAATACATTTTCGGAATTTTTGGCCGTGTCTTGCAGTGTTGTCTCCTCGACGTTTCATCACCTTCTGTGGGCGACATCTTCAGGAGATTTTGCTTGTGTAAATGTTTGTACTAAAACTGCTAACTAGTTGTTAAATTGTGTGATTTTAACATAACTATAATTTATAGTAAATAATTTATAATTGGTTGAATTATACATAGCTGAACAATTTCATAATAATAATAATCACATGATTTTATTCAATGACACTCAGGTTTTATGTAATGCCATACATTATTATACTCGATTGAATAGAGAAGCTATTGAGATATATAAACATAAACGAAATTTTAACAGAAAAGAGGAAGGTTCGAGAATTAATAAAACAAGGTACTCTGCTCTATAAAAATGTGTCAAATAAAACCTTATTGACAAATGTAGTAGAGGAACTTTGTGGTAATTTGGACCCCTGTTTTGAATTTGTTTTTCTTCTTATAATTAAGAGATTTGAATTTTGTTTAATTGCAGTGATTATCATTAGTGTTTTAACTATGAAATAGCACTGTTATTTTATTCAAATATGGAAACATTTTCATAATTTATAAACTTGTTTACATTACAAGAAAGGTCCACTTTAAACTCCAAATTCGGATAAAGTGGATCTCAGAATCCACCTTAGCTTTTAGTGTATATTTAAGTTTATTTACTCTATTAATTTACACAGACAGGCACCGATTAATCTGAAAATATTTAATTGATTATAATTAAAAAACGTTGATATTTATTTAATGTTTTGAAAAATTATTGTTGATTATAACATTCACACGTCATTCAACTGCAGAAAGCGGCGGTCTTTGGGTTTAATATAATTAAAGAATATGAAATAAAATTAATTAAGTGAATGGTTTCTACAGATAGCATCCTCATTGATAAAATATATGTATTCGTGTAAAGTGGACCGAGGTCCTCGTGAAGGGTCCATATTAACCGAATTTCTTTGTTATGCTATACAGCCACCATGTCACATAATATCAAACCAAACCCGTCAGTGTATTAAAACAGCGTCATCATAATATAATATATTTAGGAGTTTTTTCACACTTATGTAATATTCAATAGCAGAAATGAAGAATTGATTCTTAGCTTGAAAAATTTTAAAGTGGTCATTTTCATAAATATCACAAATAAACCCTTTTTCGCACAAATAATAAAAGAACGTGGTCTTGAACCCGTCTAAGTTGATGAGTGGAAGAAGTCAAAATATTTTCTGTTCGAGGGCAGCACCAATTAAAGAAGATATTAACAGTCAATACTAATAAAATTAACAGGGTCCACTCAAACTTCCCTATAAGTCACGACATATAAAATGACAACAGCAAATGAACGAGCTACTCTATGTTTAACTTAACCAATTATAAATAATTTACTAAAAAATCATAGTTACGGTAAAATCACACTAGTTAGCAGTTTACTACAAAAATTTACACAGGCAAAAATCTCCTGAAGATATCACCCAGATGTCGAGAAGACAACACTGCAACACACGGCCGAAAATTATTTTATAATACATAACGATAGTCATGAAAGTCTTAATCAGTGTATAATATGTGTTACTCATAAACAAACCGATATTACAAATGTTCTTATTTTTGTCCCGATTCACCCGAGCGTATCCTATCAGATGTAAATAAAGTATAATAATATTTGTCATAAACATTCACTATAATATTTTTAACTTGAATTTTCTTGCGAGTTCAGTGAACCGTTAAACATATAGGTCCGCGCCGCAAATGAGATTAAAGTAAATTCAAACCTGAAGATCATCATCATCATGAACAATCACGGATTAAGCTCATGTGGCTTGCTCCGGTCTCATAGATTCTCATTCAAAGAGTTTACTCCATCTCTTTTTTTGGTCTACCAACATTTCTGTCCCTTTTTGGTTTGCAATTAAGTACAATTTTTGTTGTGCTTTCATCTTTCTTTCTTTGAATATGTTCTTTTCCGTTTTTTTCTGCACTGTTTTATTTTATCTAAAAGTTTAAAAATATTTTACTTCTTCTTTTATCTAGAAGTTTGCAACCAGCTACACTTCTCAGAAATCTCATTTCAGCTGCTTCTATGATCTTCTCTTCTCTTTTAGTTACAACCCAAAACTCACTACCATACAATAGTAATGTGGACTGCCACTGATTTATAAAATTTTAGTTCTGTTTCCTTTCTTCTGTTTTTAAATATTATTTTAATTGTGCCACAAACCTAAAGATTTGCAGGCTAATTGCATTACACTCTGGGTTTACAATTTTTTTTGTTAAATTAAGTTATGGAAGGGAGAGCGTAATAAAGCAAGTTGTTTAGTGTAAATTAGCATTATGCAGCTTGGTTAGAGGCACATTTTAACATACACGTGTGTAAATGCTAAAACATGCAGCTTCAATTAACTGGACCCCGGGCACGCGGGATGCGAGCACTGCAGGGCACAACCAAGCCCTGTTGGTACAGTCAATAGATTCCCGTCCTGTCACATTACAAAACTCTATTCAACTTATTCTATGGGCTAAATATAATATGAAAAAAGCTAGAAGCCTTAATTGAAAACGGTGATTCACTCACGGATGACAGTTTCAAAATTCTTTAAAAAATACATTGTTTTAGTACGTATTAATCACACCTCTAACCTCGGATATGTCCGCTCGCTTCCACATTTAATTTTATAATCACTAGAGCCCGGATGTATATGCAAAATAAACTACTAAATATGCATGCAAATACGCATGAAAATGTTCAAAATATGCACCCAAAATATGCAAAAACATATTGTAATAAAATCAAATATAGTACCGGTATTTGTTTGTGGGTAATATTAGGTTATTCCTTGCTGTTACGGTAGATAAAGAAAGTTTTCAGGAGATTTCTTGAGTGAAGCTCCTTTTCTGTCAGTGAAAAAAAAGGTTTATGCAATCAAAATGTCCTTTCTACATCGCATGATGCCACAGGTGTATGTGAAAAACCACAGTTCTTCTTCAGTGAATTCCTCTTCGGTTACAGTTTTTTCCAATATCAGCAGAGAGTATTTTGCTAATTTGACAAATTATATTGTAGCCAGGATTTTTATTTAATACTTCATTAAGCTTATCAAATGCGATCTTAGCAACACCGCAATATTATTTCTCAAGGCCTTCTATACGTTACGCTTATATCCAATGAATTGCAGAAAATGTATTAATTAAAAAATATTAATAATTATGTCTAATTAATTAATCGTAATTTCCTGAAGGGGAAAGTATAATTTAATACCAGATTTAGGAGAAAAATATGGATTTATGCATTAAAAATCTAAAATAAGCATTTTCCTGCGGAATATATGCATTTCTATGCAGTATCATATACCGCTCAAATTGTCTGCGTAATATGTAAATAATTTTCGCATGCTTTTTTATGCCTAAAACAAGACATGCATTTCGCATACAAATCCGATCTCTAATACGATGCGAACACTATTTGCTCTATCATAAACAGTTCTTCATTCTTCAATTCTTTATTCAGCCTGGGAGGGTAGACTGCCGAGCATCGCGGCCCAAAACATCTACTGCGTTGACCGAGTACCATTAAGATGAGTGGAATGAAAGTCTACTCCGCGGTGTTACGTAGTTATAGATCGTCTTCCAGGTCCTAGATTCTACTACCATGAGCCATTTTTTGGATTGGGCCCGTGACGCCCTCCCGTCTGCCCCTCTTGACCTTTTTACTACTCAGGCTCGGAGTCGTGGGACAAAATCCTCGTGGGATCTAGATCTCCGCACCACTTATTTTCAACATCTGCCAAAAATGATTTTTTCTAATAAGAGATGAAGGGTGATATGAAAGGAATGAATGAGATATAAAGGGGACGGAAGGGGAATTGGAGAATGTTGGAGGCATGAAATTCAGGAAATAGAAGAACCTCGAAAAAATCGAAAAATCATGCCATGGCCCAAAACCGATACTCCTCTGGAACCGCCAGGATTCGCACCTGGGATCATAGTTGGTCCAACCGCGCACACCAGTCATGCGTTTACCTAGATGGCATATCATAAATAACTAAATTTATGGATCAGTGAGCGGGAAAAAGTATTATATGAAATTTGGAAGGTAAGGACAATTGACTTGTATCCAATTCCGTCGCTGACTGTTGATAACGACCTTATCTTCCATTATTCCATCTGTCTGTCTATCTATAATAGCGTAGTCCAATATTGAGCTATAGCCACTCCTTTATTAGGAGTTACTAGAACAAGTTAAATTAGTTACTTTATTGTCCATATACGTCATGAAATGCATGCGGTCAACATACCGACTCAATGAGACATCTAACGGGCAACAAAGGATGTTGAGATCAGTAAAGTTTGCTTAGAGGCATTTTTATTCAAGCTTATGGATCTTTTACGAGACTGAAAATCTTCAGTCTCGGGGCCCAAGGCTTAACGTCCTTCACGGAGGACTTTGCTCCTTGTATTTTTTTCATCTTAAAAAAATCCATC
Organism: Diploptera punctata; assembly: GCA_030220185.1. NCBI lineage: Eukaryota > Metazoa > Arthropoda > Insecta > Blattodea > Blaberidae > Diploptera > Diploptera punctata. The sequence continues at coordinate 7,020 of JASPKZ010009702.1, read as the reverse complement.
GACTCCGGCCGGGTTTGAATCCGCGAACCTGGGACCAGATGCAAAGAGCATAACCACTAGTCCAATGCGAAATAACTATTTCAATCTACTCTCCTTGCGCTTCATTATTATCCATCACCTATCATATCATCGGGGTAACGTAACTTAACCTTCCATGCGCCCCAAATCAAAGAACTGGGTTACATTTCAGCCAATACCATGAGAGGATACGAGAAATGTCAAAGACAACCCTCGTGGCGTTGGCTTAAAAAAACTATAATATCAAAAGAACCAGTAAGATGCAAATTAGAAGTGGAAAGAAAAATTAAAGAACAAGCAACAGAATTTAATTATTTAAAAATTTAATAAATGAAGTAAAGAAACAAGCTGATAAAGTAGCTCAAATATCAGGATATATGAAGGATTTAATTTGACGCAACAAACATATGTCAATAGAAAGCAAAACCCGCATTTACAAAAGATAGTTCGACCAGTTATCGTACATGGAACAGAAACTAGGGTTCATACAACAAAAACTAAACATAATAAGCACATGTGAAATGCAGATCTTAAGAACTATTCAGGGGAAAACATTATTTGATAAAATACACAACACAGAAATTAGGACAAATGTCATATTCAAGACATAACCAAATGTATTATAGATAGACGAAAATATTGGAAGGGTCATATAGAAATAATAGAAGACAACCGATTTACAAAAAGTGCTAAAGAAGATAGACCAATGAACGGGAGATGAACAAGACGAAGACCAGCCAAGAGATGGATAGACAGTGAATGCACATCCAATACGTCTTCCTCCGAGGAGTGATTTCGGAAATAAACAGGATGAAAATACTATAAATTATAATTAAGAAGAAGAAGAAGACAATCGAAAAAGTAAATGAATAAAAAAGAAAAAAGTACCAATAGGAATTGTTAGAGATATAAGAGTCAAGAATTGTTTGATGCCTTCGGGATGTGTAAAGAAGATTGTTATAGAAAAAAAAAAGAGACTAATGTTTGCTAAGTCATGAGACAAGTTCTAAAACAAAGAAAACGTTCTGGGAAAACAGTGACGTAATAATTCCGAAAAATTGTTTTTCTTCTCCCTTTTCTTACAAGTTAGAAACGATCTTTCACCCAACCCCTTTGTGAATTCACCTTAATACAATTCGCTGATCAAAACAACTTTTGTTGGAAAAGGGGGTTGGATTTGAAACCCTACCATACTTCTTGCTTCTTAAATCTGTGTTTACTGTTACTCTACTGCAAACAAAGGCCAGTGAACGTGCCAGAACTTTACGGTGGCAAATAAATTATTCTTACGACTTCGGTGCTGTCTCAGCTTTCTGTGTTCAATAGAAGTTTCATTTTCTGTCACCCATTTCTTAAAAAAAAAAGACTTATTTTCTCAAATACAAAACAGTCTGATAAAAAAATCTGTCACGCATGAAATGCGTAAACTAAGCAAATTATATTAAGTCAAATTTATGGTCCGATATTGTTGGTTTACAAAATGTTTTTATTTTGTTAAATAAATTTCTGTATTCAGTTTTGTTGCAAGCGGAATCAGAGCGATATTTAAATTTTGGTTTTCCAGTAAATCCCCCACTCCTAATCCACGAATTTCGGTGGTTTATTTAGAATACCTTCGTCGTTTTATTTTAATTGCATATATAGATTTCGTTACGAGAAATCGAAAACTACGGCCGTTAAAGAGATTTCTAAATTTTCGCCTCAGGTGAACACCCCGCAACACTGTTCATTTTGTTTTATAATAGTAAAATATTAACTCCAATGTATGCTCGACGTTATCAATTATTTATTATAAAAATTACTTATTGATCAATGAAATTCGCATATGATATATTTCACTTTTAACAGTAATACGCCTATTCTCGATTTTATTTCTACACAATAACATAATTTAACGTTTAATAATTGATTCGTTCACAAAATTTGTATAATATCTAGTCGCTTAAATAATACTATATTATCAATTAATAAGTCCACCGTTGTGGTCTCGAGGTAGCGTGCTGCCTTGTCACGCAGCGGGCCCGGGTTCGATCCCCGGTCGGGGCAGTTTTTCTGGGTGAGGTTTTTATCGGGGTTTTTCCTCACATGTAAGACAAATGTCAGGAAAACTTTAAGGCCCAAACGGTCCCCGAAATCATATGGTCATCATCACCATCCTTATCATTATCATCATCACCATCATCCTTCACCGGTGTGGAAAGCAACGGGAAGCTACCACACCTACACAATTCCCTAGTAAAGCTGCAAGCATAGCGTGAAAATGCTATGATTGCAGTGAAGGACCTACCTTCGGGCAGAATTACTATGGATCAATTAATAAAATATTTACCTTACTACTTTAATTTTATATATAACTTTTATTCGGCATGTATGTTTCACATTCTTGTCAGTATTCCTCAATACTTATCATAAGTAATGCCACGAGTGATTTCCAAATTATCGATAAATTCACGACTCACGAAGTGAGGAGTGAATTTATGTAGAGAATTTGGAAATCAAGAGTGGCATTTGTTAGGACTATTTAATGAATAAAATTAAGCTGTTTACTCACAAATCATTATTTAACTATAGTTATTTTAAAATATTTATATATTTATTGTAAACGGCGATGTTTGAAAACAAATGAGAAACGATAGGTACGCTTCTACTGCTTCTTTTGTTTATCACTGCAACCAGATCATACTATTTATTGCCAAAGGATCGCAACATTATAAGGAGGAGCTTTCTTTAATATGGTAATTATAACACTGATAAATATTTGGTGAAATACGACTCTGATTGGTTGTAAAACAGAAATCATTGAAACGTGATTGGTCATTGACTCCCATTTGGGGCATGAGTTAAATAGGCGCTTAAAATTAAAATATAAAATCATGGAATAATCACCTAAAAGGTCTGTCTCCTCAACGTTATTAGTTATTTAACTGTAGCGCTTTCGGGATTAGTCCCATAATCAGCAGAATTCAAAACTGGTGTTTCAATGAAGATCTGGTAGAGAGTTCGTAGTGGGTTCGTTTTCGTTTATCAGATGGCCGTTGTTGTTAACTGCTTTCAAAATTTCCATCTCCTAGAGTATGTTTATCTTCGCTGAATCTTATAAAAGTTGACTATGCAGTCAGTCAGGCTAAAATTAAACACAAATATTCTAACCTCAAAATGATGTTACACAAAAATAATCCAGCGAAGATAAACATACTCGAGGAGATGGAAATTTTGAAAGCAGTTAACAACGACCATCTGATAAACGAAAACGAACCCGGTACGTGTAACCCCCTCTACCAGATCTTCAGTAAAACACCAGTTTTGAATCCTGCAATGATGGGACTAGTCCCAAAACGGTACAGTTAAATAACTAATAAAGTTGAGGAGACGGACCTTTTAGGCAAATATTCCATAATTTTATACTTTAATTTTGAATAATACCTCAACGGAAATATCATGAATCTTATAAAAGTTTACTTAACGCTTAACTTCACTAACAACATGTTGACCGCCCGAATTCCAAATAGAGACTACATTAAATCTTTCTCCAAAAATACACATTACTGAAGTAATGTGGCTTATGTATTGATGTAGACTTTCACGGCCGGAGTTGCTATGATGATGTAGGCCGTGGTCGTGAGGCTTGTAGTTCCGCGACGTTTCGCCAGAGACTGCGTCTGGCATTCTCGAGACAACCCTTGAGGATGCCAGAAGCAGTTTCTGGCGAAACGTCGGGGAACTATGAGCCTCACGACCACGGCCTACAACCCGAAAATCTTCTACAAGAACATCATAATGTGGCTTATCTTTGTAGTGACTAGCTTATATTTGAAAATTTAATAATTTTCAATTAAAAGTCACTTGGAATAGTTTATCTTAAAACAAATCACGTCTTTCGACGAATAGGAGACTAGACATTTAATTAAAAGTTTAATTAAAAATTCAAAATTTAAGCAGTTTCATTTTTTAAAAATAAATTTACACATGGTAATATATTTAAGTGGACATGTCGAGGCGTAGTTTCTTCCGCTAAAACCCGAAAGTTCGGTGGTTTAAGTCCCGATGGTGTCAGAATTATTAAACTGACCTAAACGTTTTGGCGGGAACATGGCCCTAAGGTCGACTCAGCCTCTAACGGAAATGAATACCAAACCCTTGTTCTGAGGGTAAAGGCGGTAGTCACGCAAGGCGACAACCGGCTAACATCTCGCGTCGATTGTTTAGAAATGTTGGAGCCTTAACCTCCTACTAACCCAAAGGACCTCCTAAGACCTATAATGAGATCACTTTAATGTCTTTAAATAATTATGTAAACCATTTAAGAATCTAAATTATTGTTTTTTAATAAATAATATTTCAAATAAATAAATATTATTTACATTACATATATTTTAATAAAATATAATTTCAATAAACTATTAAAGATCTAAATGTAGACCAAGAATGAGGTGGGAGAATAGCATTAACTGTGATTTGAGGGAAGTAGATTATACAGGGAATGATTGGAAAGCATTAGCTCAGGATAGGGATGTATGGATAGCTTATGTCCGCGCGGCCATGAACCTACGGGTACTATAGTGCCAGTGAGTAAGTTAGTATTAAAGATCTAAATATCCTGCCTTACCTGTCTGAAACTTGGGGGAACTCGATGGCTGAAATTGTCCCCAAAAACCACAAGGCCATCATAATCACTGTATCATATTCGTCTTTTTTTTATTAATTTGTTTTGTACTTTAAGGGGACCGACTGGTGAATTTCATTGTTTTTTCATCTGATTGTTTTGAAACTTTTATCAATATATCATGTGCTTATAGAAGTGTTTCTGTGATGTTTGGTGTTTATAAGTAGAATACGAGTAGTTTCAGAATTATGATTTTTTATATATATTTTTAATATTTTCTAAAAAATGATCCTTAAGTTGCATTTTTAAATACTCTCTCATGACTTTATGATTCCACTAAACACATTTGCTATGCAAAAAAATCATAAAGGGAGGATACTGCTTATTTTTCATTTTTTATTTTATTTTATCCACACTCATTCACTTCAATCTCAATTTAAAAGAACACACGTGTCTTAGACTAGTAACTGCGTAGCAAATTTGAACTAGCATGTATTGAGGAGTCTAACCACAACATTTAATTTCGACAGCATACAAATTGCATCGTAAGGAGCATTTTAAGTTTTGGAAAATGTCAAAAATGTGGAAACGGAAAAAAAACTCATATTACAGTTTAAGTAGTAATGCTGACCACATGTGCAGGGGTGTATAAACTCATACGTCACTCACTCAATTTTGCTCCTACAATAAAAAAAATATACATGAAAATGATCTAAAAGAATCAGAGTTATTAAAAAAGCATTTTTCTACAATTTGTATCAAAATTGTATCATTTGCTGCCCTTAATTGTCAGCTATATATAGTGAATTATATGTTATTAAATTAATTATAGCTAGTATACCTACATAACTATTAACATCTCATCATCATCATCATCATCATCATAATAATAGTCCATTCAGGGATTTAGGCCAATTGCTGACCTGTTTTGTCCTATTAGTAAAAACCATCCAACAGGTCTTTGAGTCGACGACTTAGCATTTTTCTTTCTTCAGATTGATAGCTTAACATCTGCTTGGGTATTCTATTCTATCAACTTCCATTCGAAGAACATGCTGCATCCATCTGGATTTATAATCAGAAATTTTGTTTTCCAAAGTTTGCAATGAAATTCATACAAACTATATTTATTTTATTATTGATCGAAGTGTGTATCCAACAGTCCTCCGAAGACATCTAATTCCAGTAGAACTAAGTTTCTGAATATCCTTCTGTTTCAATGTCCATATTTCGCTGCCATACAAAAGAGTTGGAAGGGATAATGTTTTATACATTTTTAAACTTGAATATTTTTATACTAACGGTGTCTGAAAATATAATTTATGAAGCCTAAAATTATTTTAATTTTTTTATATTTTGACAGTCCACCGCTGTGGTCTCGAGGTAGCGTGCTACCTTGTCACGCACCGGGCCCGGGTTCGATCCCCGGTCGGGGCAGTTTTTCTGGGTGAGATTTTTATCGGTGTGGAAAGCAACGGGAAGCTACCACACCTACAATTTCCTAGTAAAGCTGCATGCATAGCATGGCAATGCTATGATTGCAGTGAAGGACCTGCCTTCGGGCAAAATTACTATGGATGGATATTTTGACATTTACGCCCTCCATATTTTCATGAGATACTGCATTCTAGAGATGTAATTTGTTAATATCTACACATTTAATTTGTATTAAAGTGGATGAGAAAATCCCACGGTCTTAGTTTGATCAGGTATCTTTTGTAGATGTAATTATAGCATAGCGATATTTCCTCTGTATTCATTGTTTGTGTTAGAAAATTAATGTAGTATTTAGGGATACAATAATAAAGAGATCCCAGAGATCTGTTTGCACTAAGGAATAATTTAAGAAATTAGAATTCGCGTACAGAATCACAAATCCCCCCCTTTTTTATTTGAGAGGGATCCAGGCTCGTGCCCTTCCTCTCATGTATAAAGTGGTGTGCAAGTGGTTCTGGACAGTCAGTCGCGCGTGAGTCGCAAAGCCAGAGATGGTTTGAAACTAAGGCGAAGAGAAAATATTGTGATCTCCATGCAAGAAAGTATTGTGAGTAAAGAAGTCAGTGGTTTTGATAGGAGACAGCAATGTCATCTAGTAACATGATTAGCTATAATGTGCCTCTATTCTACTGGGCCCTCATAATGAGAAAAAATAAATAGTCACTATGAAAATATGTAGAGAGGAAAATGCATTAATTTGACCAGTCTGATGAGCTAGTGGTCATCGTTTATGACGACTGTTCATGAGGTTCCGGGTTCGATTCACGGTCAAACTATAGGGATTTTTCCTTAAAGGGAATTATTCCTGTGGTTGCCCATGGTCTGGAATTTAGGTTACGTTCAGGATTAAGGACTCTCCTGGCTCACCACTTTATCACCATCCATCGCCCATCATATCATGG
>JASPKZ010009701.1:12500-64044 GCA_030220185.1 Diploptera punctata | reverse complement strand
GGTGTCTAGTTTCAAATATTTGGGCTGTGATGTTGGCTACATGTGGAAAGAGATATTGACTCCAAAATAAATAAATTTCAGACGGTGTGTGGACACAATACAAGAGACCAGTCAAAAATAAAATTAGCAAAGAAAACCAAGATAAAAATGTATAATGTTATGGCGGTTCCCACAATATTGTATGGATGTGAAACTTGGGCTCCAGTGAAAAGACAGAAGGATAGAATACAGACGGCAGAGATGCGGTTCCTAAGACAAGTAAAAGGATGTACAAGACTTGATAGAATAAGAAATGAGGATATAAGAGAAGAATTGAAAGTACAGCCTTTGTTGGATAAAGTCACGAATTACAGACAGAAATGGATTGATCACATGGATGGAATGAGCAAGGAGAGATATCCATTGTTAGCCAGAAATTATCAAGCAAGAGGAAGGCGTGATGTTGGAAGACCTAGAAGACGTTGGGCTGATGCAATATGAAGTCGGAACGGGCAATTGCCTAATCCTTGGAGTGATGATGATGATGATGATGATAATAAAGTTATTAGGAACATTTTTGGACCAAAGAGACATGAACAGACAGGTGAATGGAGAAGGCCACTTAATAGTGAACTACATGGTTTTTACAGGAAACCATATATAATAAGAACAGTTAAGTCTCGTAGACTGCGATGTGCAGGACATGTGGCACGAATGGGGAATAAAAGACGTGCATGGAAGCTTCTTGTACGATAACCAGAGGGAAAACGACCAGTTGGTAGACCAAGAATGAGGTGGGAGAATAACTAAGTATAATTTTAGAGAAGTAGATTATACTGTAGTGATTGGAAAACATTATCTCAGGATAGGTATGTATGGAGAGTTTATGTCCGCGCGGCCATGAACCTACGGATTCAATAGTGCCAGTGACTTAGATAGATTATAATCTACAAAAGATGTGCGGGCCACAGATTACGTTTCATATAAGCTCTTCAAATGTTGAGTAAATCCACAAGACGCTAAAAACAAACACACAGACATCTCAACTCACTTCACGTGAAAATCGTCTTTTTAATTTACTTCTTTAGCCAAGTAATAAAACTTGCGATCACCTGTCTCGACGAAAGAGGGCAGCGCCGCTGAGAAGAAATTCAATTTTCCACAGGTCTATATCTGTCAAGAAGTTCTTTTTACAATATAAAATGTAACCATGGCAACAGCTGCTGAAACTAATTTCTCATACTTATTGGAGATGAAAAACTGTTTTCTTTTGTTTCTTCTTTCCTTCCTGGTTATCGTCTTGGATCATTAATTTTTGGCTCATCTTTTTTACTTCATCAAATCGCCATTCTTCATTCGTTATTTTTTATCTATTTAGCGTTTTCTAACTTATTTTCTTTCCTGATATTTCAAGAAGTTCTGTCTAATATATATATATATATATATATATATATATATATTGTCCACCGCTGTGGTCTCGAGGTAGCGTGCTGCCTTGTCACGCAGCGGGCACGGGTTCGATCCCCGCTCAGGAGAGTTTTTCTGGGTGAAGTTTTTATCGGGGTTTTTTCTCACCTGTAAGACAAATGTCAGGAAAACTTTAAGGCCCAAACGGTCCCCGAAACCATATGGCCATCGCAATCATCATCATTCATATTCATCTTATCATCGTCATCCTTCATCGGTGTGGAAAGCAACGGGAAGCTACCACACCTATAATTCCCTAGTAAAGCTGCAAAGCATAGCATGAAAATGCTATGATTGCAGTGAAAGACCTGCCTTCGGGCAGAATTACTATGGATGGATGGATATATAAATTAAAGTATTCCCACTACAGGCCTCAGGAGGCCCTTGGGGTAGTGGGAGGTTAAGGCTCCCACTTTTTCTGGACAATCGGCACTTGATGTCAGCCGGGTTGTCAGCCCTGCGTGACGGCCGCCTTTGCCCCAGAACAAGCGTCTGGTACTCATTTCCGTTAGCGGCTGAGTCGACCCCAGGGCCATAGTGCCGCCAGAAGGTTTTTGGTCAGTTTAAAAATCCTGACCCCACCGGGACTTGAACCCTGGACCTATATATATATATATATATATATATATATATATATATATATATTCAGCCACTATCGTTCTATTGTTTAAGTATAATGGGCAGGTAGTCTAACTAGAATAACCAACTCTCTGGCACTATCGAACCCATAGGTTTATAGCCGTGCGGACATAAACTTTCCATACATCCCTATCCTGAGCTGACGTTTTCCACTCATTCCCCGCATAACCCACTTCCCTCAAATCATGGTTAATGTTATTCTCCCACCTCATTCTTGGTCTACCAACTGGGTGTTTTCCCTCTGGTTCTCCTACAAGAAGCTTCCATGCAAGTCTTTCATTCCCCATACCTGTTACGTATCCTACCCATCGTGGTCTACGAGACTTAACTGCTCTTATTATATCGGGTTTCTTATAAAGACCACATAGTTCACTGTTATGTAGTCTTCTCCATTCACATATTTGTTCATCTCCTTTTGATCCAAAAATTTTCCTAAGAACTTTATTCCCAAATATTCGTAATTTCCTTTCCTCCCTTAAAGTAAAAGTCCATGTATCGCATCCATACAAATAAATATATATTTCTGAGATTTCTGACCAATTATTTTCAACAAGGAATTGTGAAAATTGAATAATCAATGTTAGATTTCCAAAACAAATTATACTAAAGAAATAGGAAATAGATGGGTCCCGCGCCGTAGCCGAGCGGTTAAGGTAGGAAGCCTTGGCGCAGAGCTACGGGACTTGCGCTGGTTCGAGTCTCCATGGGGGAAGAAATTTTCTCATGATATTTCGGCCAGTATGGGACCGGTGCCCACCCAGCATCGTGAGGCAATTGGGTAGCTACCAATAAGTAGCGGCTCCAGGGTTGAGGAACCAGCTATAACGGCTGGGGGACTCGACATGCTAACCACATGTCACCCCTACACTGGCTGTTGATCATCTACCTCTGTGATTGGACACATGTGGATGTGAAGGGCCAGCAGCCGGCTGGTAAAAGGGCAACCGCTGAAAAAGTGGAAAGACCCTCAATCGGAAAAAATCGGAAATAGATGGACATGTTTTGAGAAGGGAAGATGGAAATATAGCAAAAACGGATATGGAATATAATCCCTAAGGAATGTCCAGATGAAGAGGAAGCCCCAAAATTACACAGAGAAACACTTTGAGAAGGAAAGCTAGGCAATATGGATGAGAATTCGAGTGGAGTTAAGACGCTGACTAGGAATATAATGGCTAACTTTCTTGGGGGCCCTATGCTCCTTGGAGGAGCGATGGTAATTACTTCTACATTACCGAAGAAAACTTGGATTAATAATTCATTAATGATATATTGAATTTAAGGTTACAATTAAATTGCAAAATTATAAAATTGTTTCCTAATACGTCCGTGTCCTCAACTTTGTAAACTATCGATTCTCTGCAGGCGTTTCGGGACTAGTCCCATCATCAGCAGGAGCAGGAAATGGATATTTATCTGTTGACCCTGAATGTCCTGATGATGGGATTAGTCCCGAAAGGCGTACACAGAATCAATAGTTTACGAAGTTGATGAGACGGACTATTACTCCCTTACTCACTGGCACTATAGAACCCGTAGGTTCATGGCCGAGCGGATATAAGCTCTCCATATATCCCTATCCTGAACTAATGCTTTCCAATCATTCCCTGCATAATCTACTTCCCTCAAATCATAGTTAATGTTGTTCTCTCACATGATTCTTGGTCTACCAATTGGGCGTTTTCCTTCTGGCTTTCCTACAAGAAGTTTCCATGCAAGTCTTTCATTCCCCCATACGCGTAACATGTCCTGCCCATCGCAGTCTACGAGACTTAACTGTTCTTATTATATCTGGCTTCTTATAAAGACCATGTAGTTCATTGTTAAGTAGTCTTCTCCATTCACCTGTCTGTTCATCTCTCGAGACGGACTATTAGATAACAAGATAGTTATTTTAACGCTGGTCACTGCGGCTGCACGTTGCAACAGGCCACAGTTTACAAACTATCTTCCTTTACATCTGATCCTGGAAACCTAATACCAGTTGTGTAATTAAACTGGGTGGAATTTTTCTAATTTAGGACAAAGTGTTTTTGTTAGCTTTTTAAATTTAATTGCTACTTCTAATTAATTCTAGTAAATGAGGAAATTTTTGAAGAGGTGGCTGAATTCAAATTCCTAGGAACAATAATTACAAACAGAAATAAGGTACAGAAACAAATTAAAGTAAGGATAAATTCTTTAAATGCATATTATCGTACATTGCAGGGACTCTTGTTGTCCCAACTTCTCTCTAAAAACTTTAAACTGGAAATATATAAACTGTTATTCTCTAAGTTCAAGGATATGCACTATCTCCTCTACTATTTAATTTTTTATTAGAGCATGCCAATAAATCTTCAGAAGATGGAGAAGGCCTAAAACTCAATGGTGTTAATAAATTGTTAGTTTATGCTGATGATGTAGTACTATTGGGCGATAGCGAAGAGGTACTAAAGGCCAACCAACACGCACACACTATTGAGTAACACTAAGAAATTGTACTGGAAGTAAATATCAATAAAATTCAATATATGGTCACACATAGAAATACATTATGTAATGGAAATTGACAGCTAATGACAAATGAGGGAAATTTTGAGGAAGTGGCTGAATTCAAATACCTAGGAACAATAATCACAAATAGGAATGAGATGCACAAGGAAATTGAACATAGGCTCAATTCTGGAAATGCTTGTTCTTATGCATTACAGAGACTCTTGACGTACAACTACTTTCAAAAATCGTGTAACTGAAAATATATAAAACTATTATTCTACCAGTTACATTATTATCATCATCATCATCATCATCATAGTACATTCACGAATTTAGGCCATTTGTTGACCTGTTTCGGCCTCAAGAGAAACACCATCCAGAAGTCTTTTGAGTGGACGTCCTGGTCTTCTTCTTCCTGCAGGTTGATATCTTTAACTTTGGGTATTCTTAACTTGGGTATTCTGTGATCTTCCATTCGATGAGCATGTTGCATCCATCTTGACTTATAATCAGAAATTTTGTTTTCTAAAGGTTCCATGTGTAATTCTTCTAAGATGTCTTCATTTTTTGTTGTGATCAAGTAGTGTGTATCCTGCAGTCCTCCGAAGATATCTCATTTCAGCAGATCTAAGTCTCTGTATATCCTTCTGTTTCAACGTCCATACTTCGCTACCATACAAAAGAGTTGGAAGAGCCAGTGTTTTATACACTTTCAGTCTTGAATGCTTTTGGACTAACTGTGGCTTGAAGATAGAATTTATTAACCCTAAAATTCTTAAAAATTTAGATATTTTTGCATTTACATCCTTTTCTTCTTCATATGAGATATTGCATCCTAGATATGTAAAATTATTCACCTGCTCCAAAATTTTATTGTCCAGTACAATTTTACTTCTGACAGGATCTACACCTTGAAATGCCATAATTTTGTTTTTTTCTGTAGATATATTTAAATCCATATTCTTCTGTAATTTTGTTAAGTTCATACAGACCTTTCTGTAGATTATCAGTTTTTATTATATGGGTGCGAAACATGGACTCTTACTTTAAGGGAGGAAAGGGGATTACGAGTATTTGAGAATAAGATTCTTAGGAAAAGTTTGGATCAAAGAGAGATGTACAGACAGATGAATGGAGAAGACTGCAAAACAGTGAGCTACATGATCTTTATAGGACGCCAGATGTAATAAGAACAGTTAAGTTTTGTAGACTGTGATCATCGGGTCATGTAGTATGAATTGGGAATGAAAGAGATGCATTGGGAGCTCCTAGTAGGACACTCCTTAAGGGAAAGCGTCCAGTATGAAGACCAAGAGTGAATGAAATGTGAGAATAACATTACCCATGATTTGAGGGAAGTTTGTTATGCGCGAGATCATTGGAAAGCAATAGCTCAAGATAGGGATGTATGGAGAGCTCATCTTCCTTCCGCCTGAACCAACGGGTTAGATAGTGCCAGTGAGTTAGTTAGTCAGTTAAGTATTATTTTGAAGTTATTTTTATATTAAATCTACAAATTTTTGGTTTATAACTCCTCTAAAATATTGAGAAATTTACCCATACTAAGAATATACATTTTTTTTACATAATATCTATTTTCTCTCCATCTTCGGGTTTTTACAGCTGCTGCCGTCTTCCCGTGCCAAACCTCCAAACCCTACGATCTTGGGCATTGTATTAATGTCTTCATGTTTTCCTTTCATATTAACTTCGGTCTCCCTCTCTTCCTCCTTCTGGTCGGATGCCATTGATATTGTTGTTTTGGCCATCGCTCATCTTCCATTCTTAAAAAATGTCCTAACCACTTTAATTCCTTCTTCTCAATTCTTTCAATTATGCTTTCTTCTGCTTCCATTATAGTTCTAATGTCCTTATTTGTGACACGTTCTAATTTTGACTTTCTTGCAATTCTGCCTAAATAATCCATTTCTAGAGCTATTACTCTATTTTTGTAGTACTTGTTGAGAGTCCATACCTCACTTCCATACATTGTAACAGATTCCACCAATGTTTTACCAATACATATATTTTTTTTTTGTCTTTCCAAATCCCACCATATGGATAATATCTATTTTCACTTTTAATTAATTCTTCATTATTTCTCTTACTTTCTTCTAGCCAAAAGCCACATAAATAGATCGTGTCCACAAATATAGTACCATACTTTAAATGTTGGACGACCACTAAAAGACAAGAACAAAGATTGGAAGCAGCTGAGATGTGATTTTTAAGAAATATAGCAGGATATACTCTGCTGAATAAAAAAGAAATGAAGATTTAAGAAAGGAACTAAATATTTTCAAACTTACAGACCGAATAATTAAATATAGGAACGACTGGAAAGAACATATTGATAGAATGCCAGAAGGAAGATTTCCAAAATTATTGCTAATATATAAACCGTGCGGAAGGAGAAATGTTGGTCGCCCACACAGAAGACGGTCTGAACAATTTTAACAATTCTAGCTTTCATGAAACCTGAACGAGCCATCAGGCTTAATCCCTGGATGATGATGATGATGATGATGACTATAAACTACTACTACGTCGCTTTGGATAATCGCTTCTAAATGAAATTACTGACAATCAAAAGAGAAACTCAAAAAGCTTTTGCTACACCTCATAGACATTGAATGTGGCCCCCACGAGTGACGCTGCAGACATTCACATTTAACCTGTCTGCTAAACATCCAAAAATGAACCCATTTCGACCTCAAAAAATATGATTAAATTTAATCAATTGAGTTGGTGTTTACTTGATGAAAATCCATATTTATTAATGAAATAAAAATAAAACGTAGTTTTATTTGATTTTCATATTTATTATATAATTCAGTGACAGCTGTTTCGGTACACTGTACCTTCTTCAGACATGTTAACAAATTATGAATTGTGTTCCAACTGATCTAAGCAACAATACAACAATATTTATTTATTTTTTTTAATTTAAAAAAGGGGATTCATTCAAATCAAGTTGAGAAATTTAACAGTTTTTTTACAACTTTTAAACTTATTAATTTCTACAGCCTCCAAAAAGATCTAACTTCTTACCCTTATCACAAATATGTAAAATTTAAAAATTTGGATCGAATCAATGATTAAATTGGAATAGGTGGTTTTCTAAAATTCAAACTATGCTAACCACGTATTCCAATTTGATCATTGTTTCGATCCAAATTTTTAAATTTTACATATTTGTGATAAGGGTAAGAAGTTAGATCTTTTGGAGGCTGTAGAAATTAATAAGTTTAAAAGTAGTAAAAAACTGTTAAATTCTCAACTTGATTTGAATGAATCCAATTTGTTAAATTAAAAAATTTAAATAAATATTGTTGTATTGTTGCTTAGATCAGTTGGAACACAATTCATAATTTGTTAACATGTCTGAAGAAGGTACAGTGTACCGAAACAGCTGTCACTGAATTATATAATAAATATGAAAATCAAATAAAACTACGTTTTATTTTTATTTAATTAATGATTAAATTTAGTTTAGTTTCTGTATTGTTGTCCATTATTCTCCATTGTTAAAATGCACAAAACGTTTTGAGTTTCTCTTTTGATTGTCACCAATTTCATTTAGATACGATTATCCAAAGCGGCGTAGTTGTAGTTTAAAGTATGATACTATATTTGTGGACACGTTGTGTATTAAAGTATCTATCCACATGCCATATCAAAAAGTAGTAATTTTGCCTCTGTCGTCCTGAAATTATAGTACTAACTACCTGCGCTAGAATGCATGAACATTTTCAAACTAAAGTTGTAAAACATTTCGTGCTTCCCTTTCAAGTGACACTATATTTTGCATGCATTTTAGATTCATAGAACCCAGGTTATATGTACAGTATGTCTCTAAAGTCACTATCCATTTCTATGAAGGAAGGCAATAATTGAAAAATAATTTTATTGTAAAATTTTATACGTATTCTACTGCCTTTCTACATGGTCATCATCTATGTGAAAACACATACTTCATCTTTCAGCTGTGAAACAAAATGTATACCTTAATATTTAAACCGCAGAAGAGCCTGTTGCTTCTGTGATACGATTCCGTAAATCAAGCAGACATGATAAGACGTTTTCGTAGAGTGAAACATGTTTCTACACCGTGTTGCGAGGGGCATTCAACTCCCTATTGAGGCGTCGAGTTGATGCGCTCGGACTATCACTGGCAATTTGAACCTGCTGTACTATTCGAGCTGATAAGCGTGGTCATCCATGACGTGCCTCATCGCACACACAGCTGATACCCTTAAATTTATTTACAAGCAGAAAAATGTGTGCCTTTGTTGGGTTGGTTTACGGAATTGATGGGTTAATTCAGTTCTGGCGTCTTCATATGACAATCCGCGTACCGTGCACAAACAATGACAACCTGTTCTTTTGTGCTAAACATGTTTATAAGCTAACAGTGTATGCAAATAAAATTAAAAAAATTGTAGTGCTTTCATGGAAATTCATAACTTTAGAGACATCCTGTATTATAAATCAGGAAGATCAATTGGATGACGTTATGCATCACCCGGCTATGCGCCATTATCTAAGTTTCGAGAAAAATACGTTTAAAGTTTAAGTCAGTCTTCACTATTTATTGTAGCGTCAAACTAGCAATACTGGATATTGCAAGTTATTTTCCTTGTTTGACAGTTATGCAACAATAATATAAGAGCGGGAACATTTGGCGCTTAGCTGCACGGTGAAAAATTTAGATTGGCATTTATTTCAAGGTGTAGATCCTGTCAGAAGTAAAATTGTACTGGACAATAAAATTTTGGAGCAGGTGAATAATTTTACATATCTAGGATGCAATATCTCATATGAAGAAGAAAAGGATGCAAATGCAAAAATATCTAAATTTTTAAGAATTTTAGGGTTAATAAATTCTATCTTCAAGCCACAGTTAGTCCAAAAGCATTCAAGACTGAAAGTGTATAAAACACTGGCTCTTCCAACTCTTTTGTATGGTAGCGAAGTATGGACGTTGAAACAGAAGGATATACAGAGACTTAGATCTGCTGAAATGAGATATCTTCGGAGGACTGCAGGATACACACTACTAGATCACAAAAAAAATGAAGACATCTTAGAAGAATTACACATGGAATCGTTAGAAAACAAAATTTCTGATTATAAGTCAAGATGGATACAACATGTTCATCGAATGGAAGATCACAGAATACCCAAAACTAATGTTAAGATATCAACCTGCAGGAAGAAGAAGACCAGGACGTCCACTCAAAAGACTTCTGGTTGGTGTTTCTCTTGAGGCCGAAACAGGTCAACAAATGGCCTAAATTCGTGAATGTATTATGATGATGATGATGATCAATGTGGTTTCATATCCGTTTGTTGCAAAAACACAATCTTTGATAGAACTGATGGCGTTTACATTTTTCTTCTTCTTCTTCTTCATGAAATTAGGCCTTTTGACCTGTTTTCATATCAAGTGGGATTTAATGAATCCTCCCATCTAGTAAATGGGCGTCCAACATTTCTATGTCCTATTGGTTTGTACTTTAGTAACAGCTGAGGGATTCTATATGTAGGCATTCTCTTGACATGTTCATACCAGTTGTTTCTCATGTTGTCAATTCTATTTGTTAAATTAAAAATATTTAAGTCCTTCCTAATATCCTCACTTCTTTTCTTGTCCAAAATTGTCACACCCGCTACTGAACGTAGGAACTTCATTTCTGCAGTTTCTATTTTCCTTCTGTCTGAACGGTTGAGTCCATTTTTCTTTAATAGCCAAATAGGACTATATTTAAAGATTTGGCGCTATAAGTGTGCATACACTTAGCCGGATGATGCATATCATCGTTCATTTGTCGGAGCCTTGTATAAAAGTGAGGGATGACAGATTTGCTTTATAGCATATTAACATGCGTTTGCAATGATGAGCATTTGAATCTCATTCCTGTTCGTATACAATTATATTCATATAGGAATGAGATGCAAAAGAGAATTGTTGTTTGCAGTTATTTCGATGGCAAGTAACTTTTACGACGAGAAGATACAGGATTTTTTTTTGTCCATTGTACTTGTAAATAAAGCTATATTCTTTCCCTTTGAAAGAAAGCTCAATTTTATGAAAAGCTCTAGCGACACAAGGGATTTTTCCAAGTTACAGCGTCGATACACGTCCATTTCTATTTTCCTCTGAGTTTTGATAAGTTGATTTGCAAGAGACAGGACGAGGCGATTCTTGCAAATTCTCTCCCAGGATACCTCATCGTCACTTGTATTTACCGACTTCACACGAAGCCGAACGATGCGATGCTAAGTAAAACAAGTGACTGTGGGAATAAAACAAAATCAATTTCTAATCCTTCGCCGAAACAAATGAAAAGTCGTATGAAAGAAGAGTTGACCACTTATTAACGTACAGTTTTATTTGATAATAAACATTAATTTCTGAAACACAGAGGATTGCGTGTTTTATTTATTAGTTTTAAGCACAAGTGCAGCAGCTACTCAGCAGCTGCAAGAGAAATTTTCCCAGTAACAGGGTGGCTCAAAATTTCTTACTCCATTATACGGTGATTTACAGTTCATCCTGCATATATTCTTTTTTAGTAATAGAGTCCTTAACCGCACAAGATAACTTCGTGTTTTTTTTTTTTTTTTTTTTTTTTAGGTTTTCAGTTAGCTGCTATATGTTATGTTCTGAAACTGTAAGGCGTAGGAGTTCACCTGAAACGAAACTTTAAAAATCGCTCTAACTCACTGGCACTATCGAACCTGTAGGTTTATAGCCGCGCGGACAAAGCTCTCCACACACCCCTATCCTGAGCTAATGCTTTCCATCATCCCTTGTATAATCTACTTCCCTCAAATCATGGTTAATGTTATTGTCCCAACTTATTCTTGGTCTACCAACTGGACGTTTTCCATCTGGTTTTCCTACAAGAAGCTTCCATGCACCTCTTTCATTCCCCATTCGTGCCATATGCCCTGCTCATCGCAGTCTACGAGAGTTAACTGTTCTCATTACATCTGATTGCCTATAAAGACAATGTAGCTCACTGCTTTGTAGTCTTCCCCATTCGACTGTCCGTTTATCTATCGTTGTTTCAAAAATGTTCCTAAGAACTTTATTCTCAAATAGGCCTACTCGCAAACTTTTCTCCTCTTCTAAAGTAAGAGCCCATGTTTCGCATCCGTATAATATAACTGGGAGAATAACAGTTTCATATATTTTCAGTGCAACTTTTTTTTAGATAGGTTGGTTCGACAAGAGTCCCTGTAATGCATAATAACACGCATTTCCAGAATTGAGTCTAGTTTTAATTTCCTTGTGCATTGCATTCCTATTTGTAATTATTGTTCCTAGGTATTTGAATTCAGCCACTTCCTCAAAATTTAATTTTCCTCATTTGCCGTTGCTGTCCATTTCCATTATATAATGTATTTCTATGTGTGACTAGCGGTCTCTATTTTCGATGATTCAGAAAGAAACTAGGTATATGCTATTAAAATATACCGACGTAGGTATTGTCCGAACGTCAGCGACATCAGACCATAAGAAGTGGGTATTTACCACAAATAAAAAAAAACTGCTGATAGGCCTACATATATAAAATTTTGTATGAATTTATTATTCGCAAGTTGAATGGAAGAGAAGGCCTTATGGTCTTAACTCTGCCAGCTAAAATAAACATTATTACTATTATTACTCGTATGATTATGATTATTATTTTTATTATTATGATTCTGATTATTATTATTATTATTATTATTATTATTACTATTATTATTATTATTATTAGTGTTATTACTATTATTATATTACTGACGTCCACCGCTGTGGTCTCGAGGTAGCGTGCTGCCTTGTCACGCAGCGGGCCCGGATTCGATCCCCGGTCGGGGCAGTTTTCCTGGGTGAGGTTTTTTTCGGGGGTTTTCCTCACCTGTAAGACAAATATCAGGAAAACTTTAAGGCCCAAACGGTCCCCGAAATCATATGGTCAACATCATCATCCTTATCATCATCATCATCATCCTTCACCGGTGTGGAAAGCAACGGGAAGCTACCACACCTACAATTCCCTAGTAAAGCTGCATGCATAGCATGAAAATATTATGACTGCAGTGAAGGACCTGCCTTCGGGCAGAATTACTATGGATGGATATATATTAGTATTTTCCAAATTAATGACAGGTATTATTATTTTAATCTTCTGATTTCTTGTTGTAAATAATCACTTCACACTGACTTTCATTTCACCTTGATGTTTTGCAGATCTCTGTTTTCATTCTACGAACTTCCATAAAGTTCAACGACACATCTTATCCCTTTTTTTATAGAGTCATACGATACAAAGAATCTCCTCATTAACAAGAGTTATGATACATTATCAGTAATTAATTAATAGAAAGGATTAATTCAAAGAACAAGAAAAGTCTTACTTACTCACTGGCACTATCGAACCCGTAGGTTCATGGCCGCACGGACATAAGCTCTCCATACATCCCTATCATAAGCTAATGCTTTCCAATCATCCCCTGTATAATCTACTTCCCTCAAATCATAGTTAATGTTATTCTCCCACCTCATTCTTGGTCTACCAGTGGGCGTTTTCCCTCTGACTTTCCTACAAGAAGCTT
Source organism: Diploptera punctata (assembly GCA_030220185.1). Lineage (NCBI taxonomy): Eukaryota > Metazoa > Arthropoda > Insecta > Blattodea > Blaberidae > Diploptera > Diploptera punctata. The sequence goes on along the minus strand of JASPKZ010009701.1, from coordinate 50,871 downwards.
CCATGCAAGTCTCCCATTCCCCATATGTGCAACATGTCCTGCCCATCGCAGTCTACGAGACTTAATTGTTCTTATTATATCTGGCTTCCTATAAAGACCATGTAGTTCACTGTTATGTAGTCTTCTCCATTCACCTGTCTGTTCATCTCTCTTTGGTCCAAAAATTTTCCTAAGTACTTTATTCTCAAATACTTGTAATCTTCTTTCCTCCCTTAAAGTAAGAGTCCGTGTTTCGCACCCATATAATACGAGTATAACTGGTAGAATAATAGTTTTATATATTTTCAGTTTAACGTTTTTTGAAAGGAGTTGGGACATCAAGAGTCTCTGCAATGCATAATAGCACGCATTTCCAGAATTGAGCCGATGTTTAATTTCTTTGTGCATCTCATTCCTACTTGTGATTATTGTTCCTAGGTATTTGAATTCAGCTACCTCCTCAAAATTTCCCTCATTTGTCATTAGCTGTCCATTTCCATTATTTAATGAATTTTTATGTGTGACCATATATTTAGTTTTATTGATATTTACTTCCAGTCCTAATTTCTTAGTGTTACTCAATAGTGTGTGCGTGTTGTCCTTTAGTATCTCCTCGCTATCGGCCAGTAGTACTACATCATCAGCATAAACTAACAGCTTATTAATACCATTGAGTTGTAAGCCTTCCTCATTCTCTAAAGATTTAATGGCATGCTCTAGTACAAAATTACGTCTACATTTCAAATTTCAAAGAAATTCATATTATATAAAAATATTTTTATTTTCGATCTTAAGTATTAAATTCATCACTTCTTATCTAGAGACAAATGTTATTTGAAGATATATATCAGGTATATGAAGGCCTTAGGGTAACAACAGGTAAGCCACATATTGTTCATTCTGAGGTATAAGGATTTGAATGTTTCAAAAAAATTATAAATACTAATTGGGCATTATTGTTGTTAATACATCATGTTCTAAAATGATGGACGGGGGTTTTAAGTAGTTGGTATAGCTTTACAAATGAAATTTGATGCGTGATTATTTGCTATAATGAAAGAAAAACTGTGAAAGCTTCATGTCCTATATGCAGTAATTGTTTTCTTGTCATTTATTACGTCACGGCGTTAAATTTGTGAAAATGGCGACTACTGTACAGAAGTCATTCTGTGTGTTGCAATTTGCGAGGTCTGGTTCCATTGTTGCAGTGCAACTAGCTTTCCGACGGCAATTTGGAATTAATCCTCCGACAGATAAGAGTATCCGTCGATGGTATAGACAGAAATAACTGGATGTATCTGTAAAAGGAAAAGTCCTGGATGTCCACGAACACCAAATGAAAGAATCGAGAATGTCAGAGCATGACATGGTTTATTCCCGATGGTCTCCATGGTCTCCCGATCTCACACCTTGTGATTTGTTCGTGTGGAGGTATGCGAAGGACCAAAGGTACGTACCACCACTTCCAGTCGACCTTCCAGACTTGAGAAGGAGGATTGTTGCTGCTGTTGAATCCATTACTCTAAATATGCTGACCAAGGGTTGGGAGGATATCGATTTTCGGCTAGATGTGTGCCTTGTGACGAAAGGTGCTCACATCGAACACTTATAAAGCATGTTACGAAAATTCGAAGAGTTTCTCTTTAACCCCATATTAGTTTTGTTCTTATATATATATATATATATATATATATATACATATATATATATATATACACATATATATATATATATATATACATATATATATATATATATATATATATATATATATGTCCACCGCTGTGGTCTCGAGGTAGCGTGCTGCCTTGTCACGCAGCGGGCCCGGGTTCGATCCCCGGTCGGGGCAGTTTTTCTGGGTGAAGTTTTTATCGGGGTTTTCACTCACCTGTAAGACAAATGTCAGGAAAACTTTAAGGCCCAAACGGTCCCCGAAATCATATGGTCATCATCATCATCATCATCCTTCACCGGTGTGGAAAGCAACGGGAAGCTACCACACCTACAATTCCCTAGTAAAAGCTGCAAGCATAGCATGAAAATACTATGATTGCAGTGAAGGATCTGCCTTCGGGCAGAATTATATATATCATGTAAGGGAAATTAAACAACTTTGAAAACCCGTCCATAATTTTAGAACACGGTTTACATTGTATGTAAATCAGGGTTATAACTTTTTGGACTTTTGTGAAATAAAATATTTCCTGCGCAATGAATGGGTGAACTTTTACTTAAAACCATTTTGAAAACGGCCTTCATTTCACTGAGCTTGAAGGAAAGGTCAGCCCCAAATTAATATTAAATATTGATATATAAATATATTTGGGGGGTGACCTTTTCTCGACGCTCAGTGAAATGAAGGTCTTTCTCAATTGTTTTAAGAAAAAGTTCATCCATCCATTGCACAGGTAATATTTTATTTCACAAAAGTCCAAAACGTTATAACCCTAGAGTATAGTCCATATAACCTCTAACTCATTACTGGCGCACTTATGAATTATTTTATAGATATTTCAAACCTTCTATTTGCTGTAATTTTAATAAATGACATTTCTTAACAGCATGTGCCTTATCATGTTACAGCCCTAAGCCCTTCATATATGTATATACAGTGTATACCTTTTTTCAAACGAATTTCCTCTAACCTCAGGGGTCCTCATCTAGGGGATATGTGAATGGCGACCCCAAGGTGCCCAATCTGTGTAAAACATTTCTTCCACTTATACCAGACTCTTTTAACTTTACTATCTAACCTCTCTTGGTTAACTCTTGTTTTTTCGACCCCGACGCTATTAGGGCATCCGAGGGCTAGGGAGTCTTTCCTTCCTTCCATTTCCTCTTTCCTTTATTTTCTTTTCTTCTCCAGAAAATCCTGACCAGAGGCTATAAGATGGCAGCCCCATCACTGGTCTTGCCTTCCTTTGGCCAGCAACCAATCGAATGGACTATTATTATGCTTTCAAGTCTTATACGAGAATTTCCTCTGACAAAGCACTAGTGTACAGCACTAGATATTGTTTGAATCGGACGCTTGGTGGCTTAGCTGTCAGAGTATTGGTTTACAAAACCAGATACATCGAGTTCAAATCCCGAGGTAGACTGTAAACATGTAATATTATCATAAGTAATGCCACGAGTGATTTCCAAATTATCGATAAATTCACGACTCATGAAGTGAGGAGTGAATTTATCTACAGGATTTGGAAATCAAGAGTGGCATTTGTTAGGACCATTTAACGAATAAAATTAGGCTATTTACTCACAAATCATTATTTAAATATAGTTACTTTAAAATATTTATTTATTTATTTAATGTAAACGGCGATGTTTGAAAACAAATGAGAAACGTTATGTTTCGTTTCTCCATCCACTGCAACAAGATCATATAATGTTATATATTGCCATCAGGTGTGGGAAACTTGAAATATCATCGCAATATTTATTATAAGAATGCATCCTAGCGAAGAAAAAATTAAAACACATCAAACTGTATATTATAACCAAAATGATGGGTTATTAATTTATGTTTTAGTAAACAACTCGGTAAAATCATTATTTAAAAACACAATTATAGAACACAGAATTATCAAAAAATAACTCGGTAATATCATTATTTAAAAACACAATTATTTGTATTTCGTCTATAACTTCATTTGAAGCTCAGACAAATCTTGTTTCTGCCATTTTGAACATTCAAATATGGCGGCTTTACTGTTATCTCAGTGACCGCAAAATAATGGTCAGACCTGTTCAGAATATTAAAAAGGAGCAGCTTTCTTTAATATGGTAAATATAACACTGATAAATATTTCGTGAAACACGACTCTGATTGGTTGTAAAACAGAAATCATTGAAACGTGATTGGTCATTGACTCCCATTTAGGGCATGAGTTAAATAGTCAACATAATTTCTAATAATTACTATTTAGAATAAGTTACTTTGAAAGTAAGGCCGACAATTAAGGTGGAGTTGGGCACTGTTATGAAGAAAGACAGTTGAATTGCAAGACATAAATGAGTAGAATTTGTGATATGAAGGTGATGGGTGTAAATCTCACTCATGTCTCTGACGACAGATGTCTCTGAATGTTAATGTGACATGAACGGATTCACGGAAATTGCGTAGTTCCTCCCCCAAAGCAGCTGAGGGGAGACAGGGTGTTCTAGTAATTTATTCTCAAAATACCAGCACGTGAGCTTCCAAAGATAACACTTGCTTCAATAGTAACATACTATCCTTGTAATAGTATACAGTTTAATTATATAATTATATTAAAAACCATTGAGGGAAATTTTGAAGAAGTTGCAGAATTCAAATACCTAGGAACAATAATCACAAATAGGAATGAGATGCACAAAGAAATTAAACATTGGCTCAATTCTGGAAATGCGTGCTATTATGCATTACAGGGGCTCTTGTCGCCCCAACCTCTCTCAAAAAAATATTAAACTGAAAAATATATAAAACTGTCATTCTCCCAGTTATACTACATGGATGAGAAATATGGACTCTTGCTTTAAGGGAGGAAAGAAGATTACGAGTATTTGAGAATAAAGTTCTTAGGAAAAATGTTGGATCAAAGAGAGAGGAACAGACAGGTGAATGGAGAAGTCTACATTTCATCAGTGAGCTACATGACCTTTATAGGAAACCACATATAATAAAAAAGTTAAGTCTCATAGACTGCTATAGACAGAACATATGGCACAAATGGGGAATGAAAGAGGAACATGGAAGCTTCTTGAAGGAAAGCCAGGGAGAAAACGCACAGTTCGTAGACGAAGAATAGGGTAAGAGAATAACATTAGCCATGATTGGAGGGAAGTAGATTATATAAGGGATAATTGAAAAACACTAGCTCAGGATAGGCGTGAAGGGAAAGCTTATGTCCTTTAAATCCCTTCAGAAAACATGTCTCTTGGATTTTTCTATCCTAAAAATCGGTCGACCACGACTAGGTTTGAATCCGCATCCCAGGGTAGCAGAGGCAAGGAACTTAACCACTAGACCACCGAGGGAGATGTTGACATAATTTCTTAATATTTATCTCTTATGAAACCACGGCTGAACGTTTCAAATATTAATTTATGTAGAATATAATTTACTTATTGTTCTTAAAAATAATAATAATAATAATAATAATAGTATTAATAGTAATAATAATAGTATTAATATTATTATTATTACTAATGTCTTCTTCTTCTTCTTCCTTCCAAGTATTAGGCCAAGGCCTGTTACGATCCTATAGAAAATTTTCCCTCCAGCGTTTCATAGGACGGCCCAGTGATCTTCGTCCTCTTGGTATATAATTATAAACAGATTTGGGGATCCGATTACTAATGTTTAAATAATTATAATATTAATATCATTTATTACTATTATTATTACTAATCTTTTTATTAATAATAATAATAATAAATAATATTATTATTATTGTTATTATAAATGATGATGATGATGATTATTATTATTATTATTATTATTATTATTATTATTATTATTATTATTATATTTATTACTATGTAAAGCCTGGAAATTCAACAAAAACGTATGTCGATGGAAATGGATTTCATGAGGAGAGCAGCAAGATGTTCAAAATTGAAAAAAAAAAAATTAAAGAAATAAAGACATACGAGAAAATATTAATATTAAATATTCAATATTCGATTATATAAGATATAAGGAATTCAATTGGTATGGGGATGTATGACGAGTGCAAGAAGAAAGGTTTCCCAGAAAAACATTTGAAATAGTGTCTAAATGGAAGAAGAAAGAAAGGAATACTCATAACTCATGGATGCAAGAAGTGAGAACTGGAATGAGAAAAAGGGGATTGGAGGACTTGAAATGGATGGATAGGGACGAGTGGAGAAGGAACATAAAACTTTAGGCACAGAAAGATGTGAAAACATTGAAAATTTGTATATGAATAAATAATATATATTATTATAAATATGATGATATATTAAATATAATTCTCCGAGAGTAGTTAATAATAGAAAACAACAAAAATTAATAGTTATCCCAATCAAAAATATAATTTATTCACTTCGTGAGTCGTGAATTTATCGATAATTTGGAAATCACTCGTGGCATTACTTATGATAAAGTTTAGTTGGTAAATTCTAGGCGAAACACGACTGTGATTGGTTGCAAATAAAAAATCGTTGTATCGTGATTGGTCATTGACTCCCATTTGGGGCATGAGTTAAAAAGTCTAGATAAATTCACTCCTCACTTCGTGAGTCATGAATTTATCGATAATTTGGAAATCACACGTGGCATTACTTATGACTATTTAACTCATGCCCCAAATGGGACTCAATGGCCAATCACGTTTCAATGATTTCTGTTTTACAACCAATCAGAGTCGTGTTTCACGAAATATTTATCAGTGTTATAATTACCATATTAAAGAAGGCTCCTCCTTTTTAATATTCTGAGCAGGTCTGACCATTATTTTGCAGTGACTGAGCCCGTGAGAAATACGGCTATCAGATTGTATATATAGTGCATGAATGTCAGCACATGCCGCATGCGAGTTAATATAAAAACATTTGTAGCAATTGATTATACCACCAAAAAAAGAAACCACTGTTTGCACTTTCTTAAATGTATTTTTTCCCAGGTAACAATCCAGAAAAATATAATTGTCATATTTAAATCATACGACATCAGAAATGAATTAATAGGTTTCATTTTTTCTCCACTAGAGAGCATTCTTACAATATTGCGTTCCTTTGGCAATAAATAGTATGATCTGGTTGCAGTGATAAACAAAAGAAGCAGATGAAGCGTACCTATCGCTTCTCATTTGTTTTCAAACATCGCCGTTTACATTAAATATATAAATATTTTAAAATGACTACAGTTAAATAATGATTCGTGAGTATACAGCTTAAATTTATTCGTTAAATAGTCCTAACAAATGCCACTCTTGATTTCCAAATTCTCTAGATAAATTGGAAATCACACGTGGCATTACTTATGATAAATAAGTAATAACAATGTAATATTAATAATAATTACTAGTACAATTACATGATAGAGTATAATGGTGTTATGCCACTGGAGACGGGAACTTCTGAAACAGTTTGTAATGCTACATGAGCCGCCAACTGGCTGCCATGTTGTCAACAGCCTCCATCCCTCATCCGTCATCGCCAGTCTTTATTTTCATCTCTAGCTTCATTTAGTTTTGCTGCGGAGTGTGACAAACCTCCTGGTAATGACAAATTATCCGACCCCAGAGACATCTAACCTTCTTTTGTGAAGAAACAAAAGAGTTCTGTTAGTACTAAAGCCAAGCATCTTTTGTTTACTTAATTATTATGCATTATATATTTCTTACAACAATAACTCGCTATGTCAGCTAGATTATGTATAACTCCCAGCCCAACTTCTTCCTTTTCTTCATTTAGCATGGAGTCAAATACCGACCATATTTCATGTCACAGACATGAGGCCTTCTTCTAATATTACAAACTACGGCAACATCCAACAACAAAAAGTTTTCAGAGTATTTGTTTCTTGTTCTTATAACGGATATGTCATATGTTTCATCTCCGATTAAGTTTATTTTTTTATAATACTCTTCTTCTTCTTCGGTTTTCCCCCACTTATAGGTTTGCCGTCTTCAGTTTCCATTTATCTCTATCATTCCAATCTCCCTCTTCCAAATTCCTATCATCCATTATAGTTCTGACGTAGGTTTTCCATTTCCATCTTGGTCTGCCACGTTTATTTCTTCCAGTATATATTATTTGGCCATCTTTCATTTTCCATTCTTTGTACATGGCCATACCATTTAAGCGTTTGATTTTCAATCCTCTTAACAACAGATGTGGTGACATTCATTTGTCTCCAAAGGAATTCATTTCTTATTTTATCCTGTCTTGTTTTTTGGAGGCTTCTTCTAAAATAATCAAATTCAACTATTCTAATTGTATTATTTTGTAATTCCGTCAAAGACCAAGTTTCACTTCCATATGACAAAATATTCTGTATTATGCTCTTATAAATTTTCATTTTAGTTTCCTCTGTAATATTTTTATTCCAAATTATTCCATGTAATGTCTTAGTTGCATTTTTTGCCATTGCAATTTTAGTCTGTACATCTCTCTCACAGATACCTAAACTTGTAATTATTGACTCAATATATTAAAACAATTCACGCTTTTTTATTTTCCCAGTTTCAAGTATGAGGTCATCCACATCCTTTCGCAAACACATATATTCTGTTTTCTGTAATATTATATTCAATCCCCATTTTTTATATTCTTCCATTAGTTTATTTATCATATATTTCATATCTTCATCCCCTGCAAAAATTATTTGATCATCTGCAAACAACAAATGAATGCAGTACTTTTCCTCCTATAGAAATACCCATTTCAGAACATTTTTTATACCACAAGTTAAGAGCCTGGTCTAAATACTTAAAATTTCTTGGATGACATTTTTAGTAAGCGAGTTGCTTGAAGCGGTAAGTCGTATTCTTCTTCTTCTTCTTCACTTCACGGGCTAGGCAAATTGCCTGTTCCGCCTCACAGTTATTCTGTCCATATTTTCACTGGCCTTCCTACATTCCTTGAACCTCTTGGCTTGTAGTTGAATGCTGCTCTTGGTAATCTTGATACATTCATTCTTTCCACGTGTGTAAACCATTTCTCTCTATATTCTCTGATTTTCTCATCCAATTGATATATATTTAACTCTGTTCTTATATCTTCATTCCTTATCCGATTCAATGTTGTGCAGCCTCTTGTTCTTCTAAGGAAGTTCATTTCTGCGCTTTGTATTCTACTTTGCAATTTTTTGGTCATTACCCAAGTTTCGCTTCCATAAAGTAATGCAGGTACTGCCAATGTTTTATAAAACATTGAGTCTGAGACTCTTATTCGAAATGTCCCAGGTTCACATCCCGGTTCTAACCAACTTGACATACTTTTTCCCCCTGAATTTCCACAATGTTGTTCTCGATGTGCACTGAAACTGATGAAATGAATTGATTTCAGTTTTTTGCCGAATTCCAAAGGGATGGAGCTATTGAGGTTGTTCAAAAACATATAACTAACTAACTCACTGGCTCTATCGAACCCATAGGTTCATGGCCGCGCGGACATAAGCTCTCCACACATCCATATCCTGAGCTAATGTTTTATAATCATCACCTGTATAATCTACTTCCCTCAAATCATGAATGTTATTCTCCCACCTCAATTTTGATCTACCAACTGGGCGATTTCCCTCAGGTTTTCCTACCAGAAGCTTACATGGACCTCTTTCAACCCCCATACGCGCCACATGTCTTACCCATCGCTGCCTACGAGACTTAACTGTTCGTATCATATCTGACTTCCTATACATAATGTGTAGCTCAGTATAATGTAGTTTTCTCCGTTCACTTGTCTGTTTATCTCTTTTTGGCCCAAACATTTTCCTAAGAACTTTATTCTTAAATGCTCGTAATCTTCTTTCCTCCCTTAAAGTCCATGTTTCGCATCCATATAATATAACTGAGAGAATAAATGTTTTATATATTTTCAGTTTAACGTTTTGAAAGAAGTTATATATATATACATTTCAACAATGGAGAAGAACGAAACCCTAGTATTGAATGCACTTATTTAGGAACAAAATTAGACCATTCAGGCGATAACACAGTGGAAATTAAAAATAGAATCGCACAAACAAAACAAGCAATAAATGCTTTAAACTCTGTTTGGTGGAGCAAAAATATCACAAAAAATAGAAAATTACAAATATATCAAACCAGAATTCAGAGCATTTAAAATATGGTGCTGAAGTCTGGCAAATTCCTGAATAGGGAAATGAAAAGAATTTTAAGTACAGAAATGGACGTTTTAAAAAGATCAGCTGGAAAATTTTGAATGGATAGAATACGAAATAAAGAAATAAAGGAAATTATGGGGTACAAGAGGAGCCGGACATTGTAGACATTATAGAAAAAAAAATTACAGTGGTATGGCCATGTCAAAAGAATGCCAGAACAAAGATTGCCTAAATTTGTTATGGAATGGATCCCAATAGAAATATATATATTCCACCGATTGTATCAAGTAGACATCAAAATGACAATGACCAAAATTTATAGTTAGTTATATATACATACAACTGCAATCGATAAGTAATGGCAACACTATTGTAAATCAGCGATCCTAGTGGCAACCATTGTAATAGTATGTTGTTAAGTAGTCTTTGTTTCTTTTAAGAGCCCCACCACAATCCCCCTGGGTTTCCTCGGGCTTAATGCCCATATCCCCAGGTCTGCTCTTGTCCCTAATTACTCTCTGCTGTTTTTATTTTGTTCATTTTCTGGATACAAGTTTCGGGTGTTTGTTCTTAATACAACTTATATACAGTTATGCTTACATATTAATCTTTAACCCAAGTCTTAAGTCTTAAATCTACCACCTAATCTAGTAATATTTACATGGTGTTGTGTTAAAACTAATACTTAATTTACTAACTTACAATTAACTTATTGCTAGATTACATCTAATCCCTTCTTCTTTGTCTGCGGATGTCCTCCTCTTGGCGTTGAGTAAGGACCCATCCGATGAACTCTCTCACTGCTTGATATGGCTGTTTTTCTGTCCAAAACCGTAGAGGTGGCGGCCAGTTCATATCACCGTTTAGTGCAGCGTCGCGTAAGTCCCTTCGTCTGGTCTCATATTTGATGCATTCGTACAGGACATGTTGTACAGTGTCCAGCTCTGTTCCGAAGCAATCGCAATGAGGCGTTCGTGTGAGGCCTCTTTCATGGAGTATGGTTTTGAAAGAGCCATGGCCGCTCAGGAGTTGCGTCATATGGTGAATTGGCTGAATCCAAGTTTTCTTTAGCCTTTCCTTGGTGTTAGGCAGAAATGTGTATATTATGCGTCCATGTTCTGCCGCTTCCCATCGTACTTGCCATTCCTCGGAAATACTTTCCTGGATAATCCGTCTGATGGTGACTCGTTCGTCTGGTGTCTGGTATAAGTCTGGCGTGATCACAGTGTCGCCGACTAGTACCGTCTGGTCTCTTCTGAATTTAAAGATTTGTATTCTTTGAGCGATATACTGATCGATAGGTAGGACTCCTACGATCACTTCTTCTTCTTCTTCTTCTTCCGAATGCAGTATTGGGTGATGTTGCCCGTTCTGCGACTACATAACTGATCTTTCCATCGGTTGAAGGGTCTTCCTACGATCACTGGCAGGCAAACGCTTTTGTAACTCCTATGAGGATTGTTGTATAAATCTGTATAATTGAAAGTCTCGAAATAAGAATATTTTGTCAATATATTCACTGTTTCACACATTTAATAAGTAATACTGCCCTCAAAAGATGTTCGGTAGAATTTGTTTAGAAGGTGGAATTGGGAAATACTGGAACATCCACCAAATTCACCAGACAAGGACCCTTGTGGCTATAACGTATTCTCAAAGATCAAATAATCTCTACGATGCATTCGATTTCAATCAGAGTTGATATCCAGAAAGCTCTAGTTCCATCAGTGAAAGAGAGATCTAGAAATGGTGCTGCACATGGAGTGATCCGTCTTCCAAAGATTTGGCAAGTTACAGATAATTCATAATATGTTATATGTATAATTTAACCCTGTGAAGTGGAAGAAAATACCTTATAGTCTTAACTCCATCAGGTAAAATAAATAAAAAACTACTAAATAATTAAAATTTGTATTTCTGAAGCTTATTAAAGTGGGCTTATAATTTCGAAAGTGCTGAATTTGAGGAAATTAGTCATCTAGTATGATATAATCATAAGTAATGTCAGGAGTGAATTTATCTAGAGGATTTGGAAATCAAGAGTGGCATTTGTTATGGTTATTTAACGAATAAAATAAAGCTGTTTACTCACAAACCACTATTTAAAAATAGTTACGGGTATTTTAAAATATTTAATATTTAATGTAAACTGCGGTGTTTGAAAACAAATCAGAAATGTGAGGTTATGTTCATTCACTGCAACTTAATCATATTATTTATTGCCAAATGGATCGCAATATTGTAAGAATGCACCCAAGTGGAGAAATAATGAAACACATCAAACTGTATACTATAATCAACATTATAGGTCATTCATTTATTTCTTTGTAAACAACTCAGTAAAATCACGGAATCTATTCATTATTTGGTATATTTAATGTATTTGTTGGAGAAAAATAATGTTCTAACCTGTTCAGAATATTAAAAAGGAGTTTTCTTTATCACAAAAGAGAAATCGATAAAGAGCGAGGTGAAACACGACTACCATTGGTTGTAAAACAAAATTCATTGAAACGTGATTGGTCATTGACTACCATTTGGGGCATGAGTTAAATAGAGGTTCTGAATTGTTTTGCTACCTGTTTTCGTTATTTTAAGAGTTGTATTAAATCATATTGTGGTGGCATTAATATACTGTGTCTGTTATAAGTTAGATCACAGCTATTGTTAAGACCCAGAACTGTGTTCTATAGCAGTTCACGCTTTGATCCTAAAAATGGACAAGACTGGCTAAAATGTAACTTTTTTTTTCATTGAGAAAGGCGTATTTTAAAAACTTACAAAATGTACTGACTAATCCGTTCCTTTTAAGTACAATTTATCAATATTTCTCATTTATTCTGTTAGAATTGCTGCAATTTGAATCTAGACTCTACATTATGAGTATAAAGTATATTAAAGAAATCTGTTCTTACAACGAAAGATTCTGTAATTCTGAATTTAAAACGGTTTCTGTAATTTATTTATCTTTAAGTTTAACTCCTGGCGCGACAGGCCTACGAGGCCCTTAGCCTACCAGCCGGCTGCTGGCCTCACATCCACATGTGTTAATCACAGAGGTAGATGATAATCAGCCAGTGTAGGGGTGACATGTGGTCAGCATGTCGAGTCCCCCAGCCGTTATAGCTGGTTTTCTCAACCTGGAGCCGCTACTTATTGTAGCTACCCAAATGCATCACGATGCTGGGTGGGCACCGGTCCCATACTGGCCGAAATACCATAAGAAAATTTCTTCCCCCATGGAGACTCGAACCAGCGCAAGTCCCGTAGCTCTGCGCCAAGGCTTCCTGCCTTAACCAGTCAGCTACGGCGCGGGACATTTTTAAGTTTATCTAAGTTATATTTTTATTCTCTTCTCACCAGAAACTCTATTTCTATAGGATATTCTTTTTTTATATCTTACTCTCACTAAGTGGTGGTATGTCTCTCGCCTCATACGTAATTTAAGGGGGATGATGGGTGAAATTTCTATTTTCTACATTTTTTGAGCTAGAGACTTGATATTTTGTACAAACATTCACTGTATGATACATAATGATGTGTTTAAGTTTTATTCTTGCGAGACATTTATTTTATGAGTTATTAATATTATATTTAAAAAAATTGCATATATTATAATTAAATGGGTTCCACAATTTTTTAGTAAAATGTCTGACTTTTTTTACAAGAGCCTTAGAATATTTAGAAAAATATCATGCATTAGAATTCTTATAATGTGAATATAATGTGAGAAAAAATGTACCTTACGCGTGGAATTACAAAAAAAAATTGCATACATTTTATTTTTTATTTCTTAAAATACTACTTCAAACATCAAACCCATGCACTACTTTGTTACCCATTGCTTTTAGGACATACAGTAAAAATTTGAACCTTCGAGGACAAAACTTCTGAATTTCATTCAATTTTGAATGTACAAAAATGCATTGAAAATAAAAGTATGGAAAAACATGTTTAAGATTTGCATGCAGGTAGTATTTAACTGGCACAGCCTTTTAACTCTGACGTAATTTAGGGCACTTAGAAGCGCCATAGGCCTCTGAAACGTTGCCAACATATACATTAGAGTACTGGCTATTTTTAGTTCAAAAAACAAAAAATGCCAATTTTGATCTCAAATGGACAATTTTTCACCAATGGCCCCCCTTTAAATTATAGGTTTTAACCTGTTTTGTATTAATAAATGATATGATTAGTAATACCATCAGGGGATGTTCACATTTCTTAGTGTATGTTCTTTCTAAGAAAGAAGATATTCATAATTCTTAATTTTATTTGTATTGGCAAAATATAAATATCCATCAGTTATGATGACAAAATTTATATAAGATAATTAATTAAAATTAAAAATGCCTAGAAGTGGCTAAAGAGAAAGGAATAAATGGCTAGAAAAACTATTAGTAGCTTTTTCATAAGTAATGCCATAAGTGATTTCCAAATTATCAATAAATTCACGACTTACGAAGTGAGGAGTAAATTTATCTAGAGAATTTGGTAATCAAGAGTGGCATTTGTTAGAACTATTTAACAAATAAAATTAAGCTGTTTACTCACAAATCATTATTTAACTATAGTTATTTTAAAATATTTATATATTTAATGTAAACGGCGATGTTTGAAAACAAATGAGAAACGTTTTGTTATGCTTCATTTGTTCATCACTGCAACCAGATTATATCATTTATTGTCAAAGGATCGCAATATTGTAAGAATGCGCCCTAGTGGAGAAATTTTATAACCAACATTATAGGTATTAAATAATTTATTTCTGATGTCCTATGATGTAAATACGTCATTTATATTTTTCTGCAACGTCATTTCCTGGAAAATAATTCGTTTAAGAAAGTGCAAACAGGATTTCCTTTTTTTTTTTTTTTGTGGAATAATCAATTGCTACAAATGTTTTTATATTATCTCCCGCATCGCTATATCTTCTGACATTCGTACAATCTGGTAGTCGTATTTCTTAGAGGGTCCATCACTGCAAAATAATGTTATGACATATTCAGAATGTAAACAAGGAGAAGCTCTCTTAATATGATACACTTCAGTTGATAATTCGAGGCGAAACACGACTGTGATTGGTTGTAAATATAAAATCATTGAAATGTGATTGGTCATTGACTCCCATTTGGGGCATGAGTTAAATAGTCACAAATACGTAGCTAGTTATGTTTTCAAAATGGCCAGATCTAGCTACGAAGTGACTAAATTGGCAACCCTGGCTTTGATCATTTGACTGAGAAGTGGGAGCTGTCGGAAAAAACATTTGTGAAGCGTTTATTAAATTGGCGCATGCATACCCAGACGTTCAATAGTAATACATAAACTTCTTTGAAAGATGAGCAATTAAATTCCTACTCACCCTAAACAACGAAGATAGAGAAAATAATTTAGGGGTCGTCTCACCCTCTCATCAAAAACAAATAAATATGAGTCTCAACTGCACGATTAATCAATTTACTGACTTATTAAAATTCAGACAAGCAAAAAAACGCATTTATATCCAACTCACTGGCACCATCGAACCTGTAGGTCCATGGCCAGGCGGACATAAGCTCTCCATACATCCCTACCTTCAGCTAATCATTTTCAATCATTCCCTGTATAATCTACGAGTATTTCCCTAAAATTATAATTAATGTTATTCTCCCACCTCATTCTTGGTCTACCAACTGGGCGTTTTCCCTCTGATTTTTCTACAAGAAGGTTCCATGTACGTCTTTCATTCCCCATATGTACCACATGTCCTGCCCATCGCAGTCTACGAGACTTAACTGTTATTATATCTGGCTTCTTAAAAAGATCATGTAGTTCACTGTTATGAAATCTTCTCCGTTCATATACCTGTTCATCTCTCTTTGGTCCAACAATTTTTCTGATCCGATTGAGGGTCGTTCCACTTTTCAGCGGTTGCCCTTTTACCAGCCGGCTGCTGGCCCTTCACATCAACATGTGTCAATCACAGAGGTAGATTATCAACGTCCCCATCCGATGGACGAAATGCCTTCTCAACATATGTATTATGGAAGGATTTACAACGTAATGCAGCAAACTGATGCACAATCTAGCGAAAAAAAAAGTACGGTACAATACTTTCCCTACTGGCCCTGAGATTGAATATTTTATAACTCTAACTCACTGGCACTTTCGAACCAGTAGGTTCATGGCCGCGCGGACATAAGCTCTCCACACAACCCTATCCTGAGCTAGTGTTTTCCAATCATCTCCTGTATAATCTACTTTCCTTAAATCATGGTTGATGTTATTCTTGCATCTCATCCGGTCTATCAACTGGGGTTTTTCCTCTGATTTTTCAAGAAGCTTGCATGCCCCTCTATCATTCCCCTTTCGTGCCACATGTCCTGCCCATCGCAGTCTACGAGACTTAACTGTTCTTATTATATCTGGCTTCCTGTAAAGACCATCTAGTTCACTGTTATGTAGTCTTCTCCATCCACCTGTCTGTTCATCTCTCTTTGGTCCAAAAAAATTCCTAAGAACTTTATTCTCAAATACTCGTAATTTCTTTTCTCCCTTAAATTAAGAGACCAACGAAGACTAACTGCGGCACAAATAAAACTTACGATACGTTCTGCAGGTTACTCAAGAACAGACCATAAATAAATTCTGAGACTTTCAAAGAATTACAATCAGAATCAATCATGGAATATGTGCAAACATACAGAAACAACAGGAAATCTAACATAAGAAAAATGAGCGGAACAAGAATACCACGTCAAATCTTAAATTACCTGCCACCAGGCAAGAGATCATTGGGCAGACCCTTCAAAACGTTGGATTGAGACCGTAACAGACCGCTAGGTCTATCACATGAAAGGAAGAAGAAGAAGAAGAAGACATAAGAGTCCATGTTTCGTATCCATTTAATATAATTGGTAGAATAATAGTTTTATATATTTTCAGTTTAACGTTTTTTGAAAGGAGTTGGGACGTCAAGAGTCTCTGTAATGCATAATAGCACGCATTTCCAGAATTGAGCCTAT
This sequence comes from Diploptera punctata, assembly GCA_030220185.1. Lineage (NCBI taxonomy): Eukaryota > Metazoa > Arthropoda > Insecta > Blattodea > Blaberidae > Diploptera > Diploptera punctata. The sequence continues at coordinate 34,089 of JASPKZ010009701.1, read as the reverse complement.
GTTTAATTTCCTTGTGCATCTCATTCCCATTTGTGATTATTGTTCCTAGGTATTTGAATTCAGCCACTTCCTCAAAATTTCCCTCATTTGTCATTAGCTGTCTATTTCCATTATGTAATGTATTTCTATGCGTGACCATATATTTAGTTTTATTGATATTTACTTCCAGTCCTAATTTCTTAGTGTTACTCAATAGTGTGTGCGTGTTGTCCTTTAGTATCTCCTCGCTATCGCCCAATGGTACTACATCATCAGCATAAACTAACAGCTTATTAATACCATCGAGTTGTAAGCCTTCTTCATCCTCTAAAGATTTAATGGCATGCTCTAGTACAAAATTAAATAGTAGAGGAGATAGTGCATCTCCTTGCTTCAACCCATTCTGGATTTCGAAAGTGTCCGAAAACGGTTTGCCTACACGCACCCTACTCTTTGTGCCATTTAGACATATTCGTATAAGTCTAACTTTTTAGGAATTCCGAAATTGGTAGAATAATAGTTTTATATATTTTCAGTTTAACGTTTAGAGTTGGGACGTCAAGAGTCCTTGTAATGCAAAATAGACCTTTGGGGACTACAAATGAGCTACGATCAATAGAGGAAGAAACAAGAAGGAGAAGCGGTGATATATATATTATGAATTTCCACTCAGTGACTCACTTTAATATTTGAACCACTTAGTCACAGAATTTATTTTTATACATTTGGTACGTTTATTTTACTCTCTTGTAATATTTCTATAAAATATCAGGCAGTTTTAGACCCCCAGTGCTGCCCTAAGTGTTTATCGCGCCAGTTTAACTGAATTAACAGTTTGTTTATAGCGAGAGCGCATCTCTTCAATTATTTATTCCACTCTGCATTTTTTTAAATGTGCTCGGCACCAGCATGTCTCGCGGAGTGATATATGCTGATCCAGAAATGTACTTCAGGGCTGTCCATTTACATTTCCATTAGTTATCAAACTCTCAGCCAAACAGTAACTAACTCACTGGCACTATCGAACCCGTAAGTTCATGGTCGCATGAACATAAGCACTCCATACATCCCTATCCTGAGCTAATGTTTTCCAGTCATTCCCTGTATAATCTACTTCCCTCAAATCATGGTTAATGTTACTCTCCCATCTCATCGTTGTTCTACCAACTGGACGTTTTCCCTCTGGTTTTCCTACAAGAAGCTTCCATTCACGTCTTTCATTTCCAATTCGTGCCACATGTCCTGCCCAATGCAGTCTACGAGACTCAACTTTTCTTACTATATCTGGCTTCCTATAAAGACCATGTAGTTCATTGTTATGTAGTCTTCTCCATTCAACTGTTCATTCATCTTTCTTTGGTCCACAATATTGACACTTGAACACAAGGTAACAGTCTGCTAACAAACCCTATTCATAGCATTTCGTTTTTATTCTACTTCTTTCACAGTAGCCTCTGCCCAATCCTGGAATTTTCTTCCTCAAGATTTCAGAGATTGCCTTAGCACATTTAAGTCACGCTTATACAAATATATGTTGTTAAATAATTAATTTTTCTCGACAACTAAATTTATTCTATGCTGTTAATAGTTTTTTATCTGATTTTTTCTATCTCGTGCATTTTATATTACAAAAGTAAATATAAATTGAATCAAAATATTTTGTAAATAATAACTATACTGTAGACGTGCCATGCATATTTATGTTTATTGTAATTAGATGTAAGAATAATTTTGTATTTTTTTAACCTGGTTGAGTGGTAGACAAGGCCTTAAGGCCTTAACTCTGCCAGGTAAAATAAAGCTATAAAGCTATTATTATTATTATTATTATTATTATTTATTATTATTATTATTATTATTATTATTATTATTATTATTATTATTATTATTATTATTATTATTATTATTATTATTATTATTATTATTATTATTATAGTCCACCGCTGTGGTCTCGAGGTAGCGTGCTGTCTTGTCACGCAGCGGGCCCGGGTTCGATCCCCGGTCGGGGCAGTTTTTCTGGGTGAGGTTTTCATCGGGGTTTTTCCTCACCTGTAAAACAAATGTCAGGAAAAATTTAAGGCCCAAACGGTCGCCAAAATCATATGACCATCATCATCATGCTTCACCGGTGTGGAAAGCAACGAAGCTACCGCACCTACAATTCTCTAGTAAAGCTGCAAAGCATAGCATAAAAATGATTGCAGTGAAAGACCTGCCCTCGGGCAGAATTACTATGGATGGATTATTATTATTATTATTATTATTAATATTATTATATTGGGGGTCAGAGGCTAATTGGGATTTCGGGATTTTTGATCTGGTCAAAACCCTGATGGAACTGATATTTAACCTCTGGGGTGAATTTCGGTGAAGTCCGGAGGGTCTAACTTACCCAAATCCACTCTCCTCATCTCCAAGTTGTGGCCCTTCGGGACCTTCTTAACATCATTTAAGATTTTAAGATGCAAAAGAGAAAGTGGGGTGTGGAAAGAAACGGGAAGCTACCACACATATATATATCCCTAGTAAAGCTGTAAACATGGCATGATGAGTCTTTTCACGGTAAAAGACTCCGGACGTAAATTATCTCCCCATTCGAATGTCCGGTAGGGGGATACAGCGGAAGGAAACATTATGCAGTCAAAACAACAGAAGACAAGAATACTAAGGATTGGAGCCTGGAATGTGAGAACTCTTCTGCAAGCTGGGAAGCTGGAAATGTTGAAGGAAAAAAATGAGAAGGAACAGAGTGGATGTGATGGGAATATCAGAAGTGAGGTGGGAACAAAGTGGTGAATTAGCGAGTGATGAATTTAGAATGTTCTATTCCAGTGGTGATTCTAAAGGAAATCATGGTGTCGGTGTAGTATTCGGACACGTGTGAAAGAAAAAGTGATATCACTGCGCTATGTGGATAATCGGATTATAATGATGAGGTTACAAGGGAAGAAATTGGACTTGGTGATAGCGCAAATTTACATGCTTCATAGTGGGTTAGCAGATGAAGACGTGGAGGAAAGATATGACAAGATAGAAGAGATTTGAGATAGAGAAGAAGGGGGCATGTGTTATCCTAATGAGCGACTGGAATGCTGTAGTTGGAGGACAGATTGCAAGTACAGTTGGACGATATGGATTAGAAAAAAGGAATGAGAGAGGCGAATAAGTGGTGAGTTTCTGTAAAAGGAATTCAATGATAATTGGAAATACAATGTTTCAACAGCATAAAAGAAGAAGATATACGTGGATAAGCCTTATGGACAACAAACGATACCAGATCGACTGCATACTGATACAGCCAAGATTCCAAAATTGCTTGAAAAATGCGAAGACCCTACCAGGAGCAGATATCAATTCAGTCCATGTCTTACTGATAGGCGAAGTAGATAATTGCCTGAAGAAGATAAGAGAAAGACAAGCAATAAAGAAGTTTGACTTGGAGAAACTTAAAACTGAAGAGGGAAGGAGAAAATTCTAACAACATTTTCAAGAGAAAGCCTCTACCTTGGAAATCTCATATGGCAATACCAAGGAACACTGGAGTCATTTGAAAAGCTCTATACAGACAGCTGCAGATGAAACAATAGGATACAAAGAGAGCAAGAATATTAAGAAACCTTGGGCCATAGAAAAAAAGTTGGAGAAGATGGAAGAAAGAAGAAAATGGAAAAATAGTAATACAGAAGAAGCCAAAAAAAAAAAAACTACAGGAAACTAAATAACGAACTTAGAAGAAAAACTGACAAGAAAAAGAAGAGGAATGGATGAAGCAGAAATGTGAAGAACTAGAGAATCTGGAGAGGAAAGGAAAATATTATTTAATGTACCAGGAAGTTAAATGCTTGGACTATGGAAAGAAGAGCAGGAAAACTATGTGGCTGATTGAGGACGAAAATAATGAAGAAATAACAGACAAACAGGGAATTATGAATACGTGGGAGAAATATGTAGAAGAGCTTATATGAGACAAGAAATCGTCCGGCTAACTTGGATATAGAAAATGAAGAAGACGTATCAGAAGATGAAAAAGGATTTTCAATTCTGAAGGAAGAAGTTGAACTAGCAATTAAGGAAATGAAAAATGGGAAAGCAACAGGGGTAGATGGAATCCCCATTGAATTGGTTAAATGCTTGGGTGAAGGAAAGAAGGAAATTCTGCGTTTATGCAACAAGATATATAAAGAAGGTGAATGGTCCGAAGAATTGACGGAGACAGTGTTAATACCAATACCGAAGAAAAACAATGCAACGAAATGTAAGTAGTTCAGGACTATCAGCTTGATATCACACTCTGCAAAAAGATTCTCCTGCGAATACTGAATCGACGTTTACGTTCTACGATGGAAAGCGAATTGGAAGAAGAACAGTTTGGCTTCAGGAAGGAAAGGGTACAAGAGATGCAATTGGATTGATACGAACAATAGGAAAAAGATATATAGAAAAAGATAAAGACGTTTATGCAGTATTTGTTGACCTGGAAAAGGCCTTTGACAGAGTAAATTGGAATAAACTCCTGAAGATCTTGAAGAAAATTGGCGTGAACTGGAAGGAGAGGAGGCTCATAAGTAGTCTTTATATGAAACAGCGAATAAAAGTGAAGATAGGAGAAGAAATGTCAGAGGGAAGAGAAATTGGAAGGGGGGTAAGGCAAGGATGTCCTCTATCACCTACTCTTTTCAACATCTACCTGGAAGACCTAATGAAGAACTGCTTCAGCAATACGGGAGGCGTAAACATGGGAGGAAGAAGAATAAAGTGCATAAGATTTGCTGATGATATGGCTTTGCTAGCAGAAGATGCAATGACACTGAGGAACATGCTGATGGAGCTAAATGATAAGTGCGAGGATTATGGGATGAAGATAAATATAAATAAGACGAAGGTCATGATTATAGGAAAGAAACCAAGGAAGATAAACATGAGGATTAAAGATGAGGCCATTGAGCAAGTGGAGAGCTTCAAATACTTGGGTTGTACTATCAGTAGTAACATGAACTGCGGTCAAGAAGTAAAGCAGAGGATAGCAAAGGCAAAAGAAGCTTTTAACAAGAAGAGAAGCATTTTCTGCGGACCTTTGGCAAAAGAATTACGGAAGAGGCTAGTGAAGTGCTTTGTGTGGAGTGTAGCATTGTATGGTGCAGAGACTTGGACATTACGACGGAATGAGGAAAAGCGACTGGAAGCTTTTGAGATGTGGATATGGAGAAGAATGGAACGTATAAAATGGACAGACAAAGTAAGAAATAAAGATGTGCTAGACAGAGTGGGTGAAAGAAGAACAATGCTGGAACTCATAAAGAAGAGGAAAAGAAATTGGATTGGCCACTGGCTAAGAAGAAACTGCCTGCTGAAGGATGCTCTAGAAGGAATGGTCAACGGAAAGAAAGTTAGAGGCAGAAAAATACATCAGATGATAGACAATATTAAATTGAATGGTTTGTATGCAGATACAAAAAGGAAAGCTGTTAAAAAAGAGTGGAGAATGCTGAGTTTGCAGTGAAAGACCTGCTCTTGAGCAGAACACTACGAATGATTTATTATACTCGTATCAGACGTACATACGGTAGCATAGATAGAGCGCGGCAGTCATATTACTGTTGTTACAAAACGAGTGAATGGTGACATATAGGTATAAACAGTGTCAAATACCAATTACATATATAGGCTATAATGCATTATGAGTTAATTAAATAATGACAATATAAAAAGCTATAAGCTTTAATAACAATGATATATGTGAATACACAGTAAACCAATAATTCTGAATAAACAAACTGCAAATCAAATACATTATTTCGTATTATCCCGGGATTCGTGACAAATCACATGTACTGTTGCTGACATTAGAGGGCCTATTTAAATTTATCTTCTCGTAATCATGTAAGCCCATGTTTCCCTTAACAGAGATTTAGGCGCTCTCCCCCTACAGGGAAGAATTTGAACCATACTAATTTAGTTACACTTGTTTTCGTATAGATGTCATTTTTGAGTGGTACGTGGTCAGCGTTCCGCCTCATACTGACATCTAGGAAACCAAGGTAGTAGTAGGACGGGAAAATTCGGTAAATTTTGCTTAGATGCCTTTTCATTCAGGCTTAAGGATTTTTTACGAGCCTGAAAATCTTCAGACTCGGGACCCACTGCTTAAAGTCCCTCCCGGAGGACTTGTTCCTTGAATTTCTCCATCCTAATAAATCCATTGGCTTGAACCCGCGACCCTCGGGACCAGAGGCAAGGAGCATAACCACTAGTCCACAGCGGTCGATTATTTAAATTTAACGTGAGTGTACTGTAGTACCCGAATTTAGTAGTGTTTTGGAATGTTTGGTTACAACATTTTCGAAGAGCATTTGTTGTTTCGCATTTTTTATATTCCGATACGGAAGATGGCTGTGTTGAGTAATAATGTACATGTAGGCCAATGTGAGTAAAATTACAAATGCTATTCAATCATAGAATATACGCAATAAATTAATTAATTATACACAAACTATATCGATATATAAACGTGGAAATTTAATAGGCCTAAGTGACAATGAAGTAGTACAGAATAAAATCAAACAAAAATTGATAACTCTGTATTACCCGTTCAAGGAGTAAGCGCAGTTGTTGACGGAGGGCACTGCAGTCGTGTTTATATAGGAATAGAACACGTGACACTGCTATCAATGAGTGCTGAGGGGAACGGGACGTGGGACGCTGACACTGAACACTGCCTTAGATGACGTCACGTGTAGCAAAAAAGAGAGCTTCTCAATTCTTCCGCCTGCACAGATATTTTTAACGACTAATATTTACATGATAGGAGCCTATTTGAATTTATTAATGCAATATTGTAGACTACGATTACACTGAACAACAAAAAGAAACTTTTGATTTGTCTCAGAAAGAAAAATATGTGATTCTGATAGTATTTGTCGTCCTGAATACAAATATGATATCGGTTTTTCTCCATCACGCAAGGTTTCCGAGAGACAGGAATTTATAATTTCAAACACTTTAATATTTTCTACATTCGTAACTACACAATATTCGAATATTCGGACTCATCTAGAAAGTAAGAAATGACAATTTTCTGCTATATTTCGCCTGTGGAGCAACCCTCTTGATGGCCCAACATAATCGGCCAGCATATTAAGATTCCATTTCGTCTTGATATCTCTTTTCCATAGCTGAAATCTCCTGAGTTAGCTCATTTGGTTTTATTTTACAATGGACAAATGGACGAAAAAACGTTCATTAAAAAATATTATTTAAATCCATTAATTGAAATTGAAATAAAAAAAACTGTGGGTGATGGAGAAATTCCGAATACATATTTGAAAACAAGATAAAAAACTGCATTAAGTACAACTATTGGTACTCATGAGACAAAAATCATGTTGACCAGTGTTATTATTATATGTATAATTTAACCTCGGTGAAGTGGAAAATTTTCAAAAACTTAAAGTAAGCCAAATGCGCTTCTTACGTTCACTGTTGGGAATTAATATACTGGATCACCAAAGGAGCATTATTATCAGAGAAAAACTTGAAGTACCAAGTTTAGATGAAGATATAGAAAGATACAAACAAGTATGGAAAAATCATCTGAGAAGAATGGGAAGAAATAGATTCCAAAATTGGCATATCAATATACTCCAACTGGTCATAGGGATCAAGGAAGACCAAAATATCAATGGAAAGATCAAGACTATCTTCGTTAGGTTTAACGTCACAGGTCACATGACCTAAAAGTTATTGTTCGTGATGATGATGATGAGTGGAAGAGATGTTCATTACGGACTTAACTCAATCAGGTAGAATAAAATTAATAAGATATTGAAAGCAAATTAAAATGGGAACTTCTTGCTGACAATAAAAATCCAAATCTAATATATAAAATTGAATGTTTGTTTGTTCACCTCTTTTGCGCTGCCATACCGTTCATCCGATTGTGATGGGTCTTTTGCAAAAAGTTCAGGAGATTCCCGGGATGAACATAGGCTATAAGAGATTTGCGATTCTCAACTCTCACACCCTTAAAAATCATCCTTTGTAGTGAAAAACGTGAAAAAAAAAATCTTGACGCTCAAATGGCTTACGCTGCCTAAAGCATAACAAATACACAAAATTTATTTACACAGAATTGAATATCTCAAAGAACTCTATAAAATCCCGCGGCAGCATATGTTTATTTTTTATGGATAACTCACAATAACAATATTTGTCTTTCATTGATGCCAAGAAGATCGGGATAAGTAGATTCCCGGGCAAAGCCGGGTAATCAGTATGGGGAATCTAAAAATAATAGCGATATAAATTTATAATTATTTTTCCTTTACTTATTCGGCTAAACATAAAAACACATTGTCATTTATTTAGGCGTAGCAGCGCACGCCGGGTATTAGCTAGACATCAAAATAAAATATGTTCTTAGTGAATATGCGTAATACAATTTTTTGCGCGATAGTGCGTATTCTCGTACTTACAGCAATGTCGACCATGATTGAAAGTTCAACTTAATACATTTCGGGGCTGCCAACCTAAATAACTATATTGTAAAAAAAAATACATACATAAGGACTTTATTAAACTAAAGTAAGATACATACAATGTTATTAAAAATATTGATCGCACGGGCAGTAAGCCGTACGTGCTGTTGACAACCGTTACAATAAGTTGATGTTTAAAAAAACACAATAATATTACAATTAGATATCAATACAATTACATTATACACTAACTTAGTTATGTAGAATTATTAAGAATTAATGGGTAACAATTTGTTAATATATTTATTTATTCCTGAATAAATGGGTTTGAGGCAGCAGCTTGATATTGACATTTTGTAGATGTTGTATGATTATTCCTCTATATGTGTTCTTATTTTCCGCGTAAAAAATAACTATACAATAATGTTACACATTACAAACTCCCGTGTGCGAAATAAAACCTACTGCCCTCTACAATGTGCATAGAAAAGATATCGAAAAGGTAGTTTAATACACATTAGGCCTATATAAAACAAATCACTACATTTTAAATGAACTGAACTTTATTCGAAACAATAAATACGAACTTTCTGTAATTTTATCACTAATTGGGCCATGGCCTCCTGTTATTTTATCACTAATTTGTTCTCACGGCCTCCTGTTGTTTCAACTAATAAACATTGCTCACACTGTTTACGTTAGTCAATTGTTTATATGAACGTAAATATTTCCAACAAAGATGTTATTATTTTACTATTATTTATTGTTTTCAAACACCATCGCGCAAAAAGTAATGTACAACGCACGATTGTGAAGTGTTTTACAGAATCTTGGAAATTAAAAACCTCTCCATCGCTCGTTTTTAAACATTTTCCTGGATTCTGTAAAAACCGCTTCCCAACCTCGCATCGTAATATGCTATTATCACTAGAGCCCGGAAATGCATGTTTTGTTTTACGAATTAAAAAGTATACGGAAATGATTTAAATGTTATGTTGTCCCTTCATAGACAATATGAGCGTTATTTGATAATGCATAGAAATGCATATTCCGGGGAAAAATGCTTATTTTAGATTTTTAATGCATAAATGCATATTTTACTCCTAAATGTGGTATTAAATTTTTCCGTTAGGTAATTAATTGTAATTATTTAATTATTAATTATTTTTTTAATTAATAAAGTCTCTGCAAACAATTATATATATAAGCGTGTATATTTACATCTGTGTAAGAGGGGAACACCCGTGGGCGTTGAGAAATAATATTACGGCGTTGCTAAAATCGCATTTGACAAGCTTAGTGAAGTATTCAATAAAATTCCTGGCTACAATACAATTTGTCAAATCAGGAAAATGCTCTCTTGTGATAGTAAAAAAACTGTAACCGAAGAGGAATTCACTGAAGAAGAACTGTGCACCTGTGACATCACGTGATGCAGAAAGGACATTTTCACTTATAAAAAACTTCTTCACTGACAGACGAAGGAATTTCACACAAGAAAACCTCATGAAAACCTTCCTTATCTACTGTAACAGCAGGAATAAGATAAGATTACTCACAAAGCAAATAATTTATTTGAATTTATTACTATCTGTTGGACCGAAAGTGCTATTTCGGTTCGATACATTTGTGTTGTTATCCTCCCTCTACAGTGAGATTCGGGAACTATGCCAATTTCCTTTCTCTTTGTATCTACTCCCACTCTCCTTGCTACCCCTCCCTTTGCTCTGTTTGTAGTGCGCAACTTCCCCTTCTACCTCGGAACTCTCAAATAGGCCAAACACGTAGTGAACTCTATCATCCGATCATAGATTTTCGTTGGAACACTTGTCTGTCGTCTGGAGGACGCGAGCTCCAGGAGAGCTGCGTATGTATGTGTGGTTGATTGTGTAAACAATGTTATTTCTGTTATTACTTACTGTTTGTTCTTTAATATTTGAATGATCAAGTCATGTTTATATTTAATTTCACTTTTCAATTTCAGACGTGCGATTTAAACATTAAATCTCATTTTAAGTAAATATCAATGTCTGATTATTGTATTTGTTAGCTACGCTACAGCTGTCTTGCATAATTCCCGTATACAAGCTTTCTCAAAGTTATATGAGCTCCTTTTTCCCATCTAGCTTTCATGGTTCCATCCATAGTAATTCTGCCCGAAGGCAGGTCCTTGACTGCAAACATAGCACTTTCATGCTATGCTTGCAGCTTTACTAGGGAATTGTGTAGGTGTGGTAGCTTCCCGTTGCTTTCCACACCGGTGAAGGATGATGGCGACGATGATAATCATAAGGATGATGGCCATATGATTTCGGGGACCGTTTGGGCCTTAAAGTTTTCCTGACATTTGTCTTACAGGTGAGTAAAAACCCCGATAAAAACTTCACCCAGAAAAACTGCCCCGACCGGGGATCGAACCCGGGCCCGCTGCGTGACAAGGCAGCACGCTACCTCGAGACCACAGCGGTGGACGTTTTCATGGTTAATAATAGTACATTCAGGTTAACTAAGAATCATAAATTACTACAGTGTATTTTAAGAATTATTATTAATTAATGTTTATGAATCTAGATAGGAAGGATGAATCAATCCTTGCCTCTCATTGGCCCGGGCAAAGGATTAGAAATGACACTGATAGCTAAGAACTCGATGCTACTATGAATGAAATGGAATACTTACTTACTTACTCACTGGCACTATCGAACCCGTAGGTTCATGGCCGCGCGGACATAAGCTCTCCATACATCCCTATCCTGAGCTAATGCTTTCCAATCATTCCCTGTATAATCTACTTCCCTCAAATCATAGTTAATGTTATTCTCCCACCTCATTCTTGGTCTACCAACTGGGCGTTTTCCTTCTGGCTTTCCTACAAGAAGTTTCCATGCACGTCTTTCATTCCCCATACGCGCAACATGTCCTGCCCATCGCAGTCTACGGGACTTAACTGTTCTTATTATATCTGGCTTCCATAAAGACCATGTAGTTCATTGTTATGTAGTCTTCTCCATTCACCTGTCTGTTCATCTCTCTTTGGTACAAAAATTTTCCTAAGAACTTTATTGTCAAATACTCGTAATCTCCTTTCCTCCCTTAAAGTAAGAGTCCATGTTTCGCACCCATATAACTGGTAGAATAATAGTTTTATATATTTTCAGGTTAACGTTTTTCGAAAGGAGTTGGGACATCAAAAGTCTCTGCAATGCATAATAGCATGCATTTCCAGAATTGAGCCTATGTTTAATTTCTTTGTGCATCTCATTCCTATTTGTGATTATTGTTCCTAGGTATTTGAATTCAGCCAATTCCTCAAAATTTCCCTCATTTGTCATTAGCTGTCCATTTCCATTATATAATGTATTTCAACGTGTGACCATATATTTAGTTTTACTGATATTTACTTCCAGTCCTAATTTCTTAGTGTTACTCAATAGTGTGTGCGTGTTGGCCTTTAGTATCTCCTCGCTATCGGCCAGTAGTACTACATCATCAGCATAAACTAACAGCTTATTAATACCATTCAGTTGTAAGCCTTCCTCATTCTCTAAAGATTTAATGGCATTCTCTAGTACAAAATTAAATAGTAGAGGAGATAGTGCATCTCCTTGCTTCAACCCATTCTGGATTTCAAAAGTGTCTGAAAACTGTTTGCTTACACGCACCCTACTCGTTGAGCCATGGAATATTAGAGTAAATCCTCTAAAGAAACAGTGCACAAAAAGGTAGCAGATCCCGAAAAACACGGCGCACTGTTTTTTGCATATTTAGGGTGCATATTTTCTACATTTTCCATGCATATTTGCATACATATTTAGTACTTTATTTTGCATACAAATCCGTGTTCTAATTATCACCAAGAAAATCATATTTATTAATATGCGATATTGTTGTTCATGAAACAATTTTTAAAATCTTGTGGATAAACTTATAAAATCTCTGCGAGCTCTCGAGTTAATTACAGCGAACACCCTGGACTGTAGGCTATAAAATACAGGCTGAGACATGAGTTGTGTACCCCTAGTCGTGACACATCGATCAGAAAGGGAAGAAGTAGGGGGGGTGGGGAGAGAGATGGGTTAATTTGGCTTGATTCCACATCTCATATGAAACATTTACACTATGATTTACTTCAAATGAAAACGTAAAATTTGCTGGGAAATTAATGGTCAGGATCCTCGGTAATTTACTCCTCAGTAAATTATCTAAAAAACACGTGGGGTCCGCGATCCATACAGTGTACCAATGGATGAGAAAACTGTGAGGAAATCACTCAGACTTACGTAACAATTTAATATCTGAAAATAATCTGCGTTATCAATTGGTGGGTAATAAATAAACCGAATATTTTTGAAGACGGTAGATATTTTGACAGGTATTCACAAAAAATTATAACTATACATTTTTTGGGTAGTTTTCAATTTGAAATTTTACTTTTAATCATATTCAGTTTACCTGCTTAGATTAATATAATTCTATAAAATTATGTCACCGAGCTATCAAGCAATTCTCGATTTTTATCCATTCATTTGTTTTTTTCCCTTAAATCTTTACTCATAACGTAATAATAATTATGGAAATTGCCATTTTTTATTTATGACAGAGCACTGATAATGCAATTCGTCGCCAGAATTACACATTTCTTTATTATTTACTTATCTTTTATAAGATTCATGATATGTTTCGTTGAGGTATTATTAAATTGAAGTATAAAATTATGGAATATTTACCCAAAAGGTCCATCTCCTCAACTTTATTAGTTATTTAACTGTAGCGCTTTCGGGACTAACGAAAACGAACCCAGTACGTGTAACCCCCTCTACCAGATCTTCAGTGAAACACCAGTTTTGAATCCTGCTGATGATGGCACTAGTCCCGAAAGCGCTACAGATAAATAACTAATAAAGTTGAGGAGATGGACCTTTTAGTTAAATATTTCATAATTTTATACTTTTATTTATTTAGCCTGGTGGAGTTAAGGCCATGTGACCTTCTCTTCCACTACCAGGACAAACATATATTACATCAGAATATAATAATCATAATCAACTCTAATATTAAACACTAAATGAAGATTTGACCAATAAGATAGTATCTATATAATGTAAAATATTGTACCCACTGACAAATAAAATGTCAGAATACATTAACAAATTAGGATTAAGTCATAAACGTTCAAAGAAAACACTAAACAAAATAGTAACAAACAAAGAAAGCTAAACACATAATAATAATAATAATAATAATAATAATAATAATAATAATAATAATAATAATAATAATAATAGCAATAATAAAATAATAATAATTACAGAAATAAATGTAATTGGTTTAAACATGTACAAATAATTGTTTATCAAAACAGATGCTTCATTATAAACCTCTAGGCCGAAGAAATGTAGGAAGATCAAAACGACGTTGGAAGGACGACCTGCACCTGCAGTATATAGTGCACCGGAGAGCGAAACGTGCCAACAGGCCCATACCTTGAAGATGATGATGATCTTCTTCTTCTTCTTCTCCTTCTTCTTCTCCTTCTTCTTCTTCTTCCTCTCCCCATGAAAGCTGGCAGCTTATTGCATGTTCATTCACTACAGGTCCGGGGTATGGTGACATCCTTCCATCGTAGTTGTGGTCTTCCTAATGTCCTTTTCTGCTGAGGTGTACAGTCATGTACTTGATCATGATGATGATAATAATAATAATAATAATAATAATAATAATAATAATAATAATAATTAATAACAATAAAAATAGTTTATGGATAAGTTTGTTTTTACGGTTTGTGTAAAACAATAAAAAATGTGGCTTGATTGCTGTATCAAAGCTTTTTAGATTTATGCTGAGAAAAAAAAGAACAGGAGTAATTTTAAAATGTCGTAAAGTATTAAGAGAGTCGTAAAACATACTTTTTTTATGTATCTTTTGTATCATGTTCTGTACAGAGTTTACAAACGTGCTAACATGCAATAACCTAATCTTTGATATTGTATTATAAACTCTTGAATTATATGTACAATTTTAGTATTCAGTGTGAATCAAGTATTCAGTAATAAAGAATTTTTCACAAATTTAGTTTCGGCGATGCTGATGATTGTGATAGTAATGGTAAGGAATAAGGCCTAGATTTTGTTGAAATGTCATCTTTTTTACGAGTTATAATAATAATAATAATAATAATAATAATAATAATAATATATAATAATAATAATAATAATAATAATAATAATAATACTTTATTTATTCTGGCAGAGTTAAGGCCATAAGGCCCTCTCTTCCACTCAACCATCACATATACAAATAAATATTCGACAAATATAGATATACACTATACTAATTATAAACAGTTAAAGATACAATAAATGTAGCAATGTAAATGTCATGTACAAACAACATTTTATAGGGTAATACAATAATGATACGATAATAATAATAATAATAATAATAATAATAATAATAATAAATAAAATATGATACATTATACGGGAAACACCAATTAATATATATATATATATCTTCACACTGGATAATAATGAAGTCGAGTTTAGAGCAAATATAGATTTAGATTTCTTTTAAAAGATGCCAATGTCCGGCAGCCCCTTATATCTTGTGGTAGGGAATTCCAGTTGCGAGAAGTGGAGATGGTATATGACATGGAGTGATGTGATGTCCTATGTTGCGGTATATTAAGTAAGAGACTATGTTGTGATCTTGTGTTTAAGTTATGGTTTGAAGATAGATACTGGAAACGGGATGATAAATAATTGGGAATCGAGGTATGTAGGATCTTAAATAGGAGAATTAGACAGTGCGATTTTCTTCTCTCTTTTAGATGTAGCCATGACAATTCGTGGAATAATGGAGAAATGTGATCGTATTTTCGAATTAGAAATTATCAGAAACGATACAGATTTATAATTAAGTGCACTGTGCAATATCATGCATTTCAAAGACTTTTGATGTCCCAACTCCTTTGAAAAAAAAAACAGAAAATATATAAAACTATTATTCTACCAGTTATATTATATGGATGCGAAACATGGACTCTTGCTTTAAGGGAGGAGAGGAGATTACAAGTGCGTTTTGTTGTACTTACAGTTCAACTCCCTACATTTCGGAATTGCCAACCCAAATAATTATACTGTAATATTACATATTACAAACCTCGTGCGGGAAGTAAAACGACTGCCCTTTATGTATACCATGTACAATGTGCACCGTGTCAAATCCAAACCTCCCACATTTTAATTAATCATAACTCTCAAAGTATGCGGAATTATGAAATGAGGTTGGTATTAAAAGAAAGAGAATCTGTAAGAATTTTTGTTTTCTTTGTTGCAGTTAATTCATCTGTCGTATGTTGGAAAATAATGACATAAAACAAAATGGTGATTCCTCAGCAACGAGCACAAACTGTTTTCTGGTATGCAGAGTAGAAGTCAATAATTACAGTGCAAATAAATTACCAGACAGAATGTGGAGGGAATGCACTTGATGGGAAGACCATTAAGGCATGGCTTGAGAAGTTTTTGGTGACTGGAAGCATTAAAAAAGAATCAGGAGGTGTACACGTGTTTCAGAACAAAAGATTGAAGAAATTAGAACAGGATTTCAGAGAAGTCCACTAAAATCAGTGTGTGGCAATGTGTGGCAATGAAAATTCATTGAGTTTCTATTTCATTTAATGCCGATCTCATTTCATAATTCCGCATACTTTGTTACTTATGATTAATTAAAATATGGGAGGTTTGAATGGGACACCTATATATACAAAAATATATCCAACATGGTAGTGTTAATATACATTATACGAAACAAATGCTCACTACACTTTTAAATGAAACTGAACTTTATTTGAAACAATATAAAAACAATTAATAAGTACTTGCCGCCATGTTATCACTGATTGGTTGTCAAGGCCCTCTCAACTAATAAACATTGCTCCCCCCCACACTGTTAATATTAGTTTGTCTGTTTATAATGAACGTGACAAATAAATTTTTTTTTCAACAAAGATGTTATTATTTTACTAATATTTATTATTTTGAAAACACCATCGCGCAAAACATAATGTACAACGGACGTTTGTGAAGTGTTTTACAAAATATCGGAAATTAAAAACCGCGCTATCGCTCGGTTTTTAAAACATTTCCTCGCCTCTGTAAATACAACTTCCCAACCTCACATCGTAGTATACTATTTCCTAAAATAATATTGAAAAATGCCTTAAAATGAAGTGACAAGTTGAGCACAATGTAACCTAAAATCAGCATATTTTGAATGTAAAAATACCGGTTTGTATTAGTTATTGCTCAGAGAGTGTAGCCAACTAATCAGAAAAACTCACAAACAAACAAATTAACGTTAAACTAATCACATGTATTAACTCTCCCATGTTCTCCCCCTAACTTGCCCATCTAACACTACCTTTCCCATTCTGTTCCCCTAACTTGCCCACTAATGTAGGTGGACTCCTGGAATAGAATCCCCTCATTTGTGAATGTAGTATTATTAGATTAGATTTATTTAGCCTGGTCGAGTTAAGGCCATGTGGCCTTCTCTTCCACTCACCAGGACAAACATATATTACATCAGAATATAACAATCACAATTAACTCTAATTATTAAGCGATAACGAGGAGATACTAATGAACAACACGCACTCTCTATTGAGTAACACTAAGAAATTGGGACTGGAAGTAAATTTCAATAAAACTAAATATATGTTCGCACATAGAAATGCGTTATATAATGGAAATGGACAACTAATAACTAATGAAGGAAATTTTGAATAAATGGCTGATTTCAAGAATCTAGGAACAATAATTAAAATAGAAATGAGATGTACAAAGAAATTAAACATAGGCTCAATTCTGGAAATGCATGCTATTATGCATTACATGGACTCTTGTCCCAATTCCTTAAAAAAATAAGTTAAACTGAAAATATATTCTGCCAGTTATATTATATGGATCCGAAACATGGACTCTAACTTTATGGGAGGAAATAAGTTTACGAGTATTTGAGAATAAAGTTCATAGAACAAATTTTGGGCGAAGAAGAGATGGACAAGTGAATGGAGACAACTTCATAATAGTGAGCTATGTGATATATATAGGAAGCCAGATATAATAAGAACAGTTGAGTCTCGTAGGATGCGATGGGCAGGGCATGTGGCATGTATGGAGGAAGAAAGTGGTGCATGGAAGCTTCTGGTAGGAAAACCAGAAGGAAAACGCCCAGTTGGTAGACTAAGAATGAGGTGGGAAATAACATTATCCATGATTTGAGGGAAATAGATTATATAGGGAATGATTGGAAAACATTAGCTGAGGATAGGGTTGTATAGAGAGCTTATGTCCGCGCGGCTATGAACCTAGCGAGTTAGTTAGATCCATAAATTCTTCGTAATATCTTTCTTTCCCATGCTGCGGTTTTAAGTTAATTACTGCTAAACAGTACAATACATTAGGCCTATAGTATTAAGGTTAAACCGTTATATATAAATGGGATAACTATTCTTTTAAATAACCTTTGAAAGTTTACTAGTAGATTCGTTTTTAAAATGTATAATGATCGCCAATTTTGATTATTGCATATTATGATCCTTGTTTCAATTATGTATGATTTTAGTTCGCTGTGTCGGTTATAAGCACATTTACCCTATGAACTGGTTGATGCATGCCTTTTAGTAGCTCAGAGGAGACAGTCACAATGATTAAGGTATGGATTTCATTGCAAGAGGAACATAAATCAGTTACCACCCCCCGTAGTTATGTAATGTCCCCGCCCATGTGCGGGGGAACATATGATTACACTGTAATAGCACATCTTTACAGTGACGTATTAATAATAATAAGTCCAGATATTCATAGTTCGATCCCAGACTAATTTGAAACATATTATTACCAAATTGAATTCAGTAAGGGATTATCCTGTAGGTATTTATGTATGTACAGGCTAACATACAGATATTACTATGTACTAACTAGTTATTTCAGATGGATTAACGAAATACTAAAGCTGATCAGTTTCTTAAACCGAGATTTGTTTAGTTCGTTTATCTAAATGCCAGTTATGCAGCTTAAATTTTAGTCTGTTCAGGAGGATACATTGCTACATTTAATGTATTTTTAACTGTTTATAATTAGTATAGTGTATATCTATGTTTTGTCAAATATTTATTTGTATTTGTGCTGGTTGAGTGGAAGAGAAGGCCTTATGGCCTTAACTCTGCCAGAATAAATAAAACATTATTATTATTATTATTATTATTATTATTATTATTATTATTATTATTATTATTATTATTATTATTACATTGCTAAATTATCTTTTAGACGTGGCTTTTATGTGTACGCCCGTATCTATAATACAGAGTGATTCAAAAGTCTCTTGACATTTTCCTCATATCGTAAATTTATGTATTTTTGAATGTAATTTGAAACTATGCTAACAATAGAGGTAAGAATAGCTGTCGTTTTCGCTCGTATACAAGGATTGACGTACGGGCAGGACCAAAAGAATTCACTAGAAAGTTCAGAAAACACAAGGTGCTAGCAGGTAAGCTATTAGAGATCTGGTACTGAAAACGGAACGGACGGGATCTGTTGCTGATGACGCACATAGAGGGAGTCCATCTACAACACTAGAAGACGTGCAAACCATACAGGGTGCCACCTCACGAAGTCCCGGTGCATCAACCAGAAGACTCAGCAGAGAGTTGGGTATGTCCCAAAGCACTGTATGGCGTACCTTGCGCTTCAAACTGAACAAACGCCCTTATCACATCCAGATAATGCACAAGACTATGTAACTCGAGAAGCTACTGTGATGACCTGTTAAATGTCATTGAAAATGAAGACCTCATGGAACATGTGTTGTTCAGTGATGAGGCAACATTCCACACATGTGGACATGTCAATGCATAATTGTAGGATTTGGGCAGGCGAACAGCCAAACGCCATACAAGAGTTTCAGAGAGGCATCATCATCATCATCATCACTCCAAGGATTAGGCAATTGCCCGTTCCGACTTCATATTGCATCAGCCCAACGTCTTCTAGGTCTTCCAACATCACGCCTTCCTCTTGCTTGATAATTTCTGGCTAACAATGGATATCTCTCCTTGCTCATTCCATCCATGTGATCAATCCATTTCTGTCTGTAATTCGTGACTTTATCCAACAAAGGCTGTACTTTCAATTCTTCTCTTCTTTTATGACAATCCGGCTGATTTCCATGAAGCTTCTCAGTAAGATAAATGTCTCCTGGAAGCGTTACGAGCGCTTCGCAGGACAAGGATGGTGGAAGGGCTGCTTCCTCTGAGCCTCCAAACATGCTCCTCTGGGTATCCACCCCCCAAGAGAGGGCTGCTTCTTCCGCTCTTCAAGCCCTACAAGTTTAGCTGTGCTATTCCTTGTCGCCCTGTTGACCGTTGAAGACTTGACTTGACGAAGATGTGGCCGCCCAATATGGATACAGACGTCATTCCTTCGTTGTGAGCTATACTTAGTTCCCCTCGCCTCTTACCCACCAGCAAGATTAACCTAAGTCAATCTTCCCCAGTAGAGTCGTCTGGTTCATCGGGTACTAAGCCCCCCCACCACGTCAAGGTGATAGCTCCTGGGGGGGCACACCAAAAATTTACAGGCCGTTCATATTTGCGGAAACAACAGTAATTGGAAGTAACTATCTTGACATGTTAGAACAATACCTGCAACAGGATGCTGTACAAGATACTGTGTTTTCCAGCAAGATGGTGCATCATCCCATTTTGCCATCATTGTTCGTGACCACCTCAACAAAGTTTTCCCTTGTAGATGGATCGGTCGTTGTTCACCGAGAATTTGGGCGGACCGCTCTCCAGATCTGACACCGCTAGGCATCTTTGTTTGGGGTTTTGTTAAATCCAAAGTGTATGAAGTGAAGATCAACACCTTCCAGCAATTTAGAAAGCGAATAGCTGCAGCGATAGCTGCAGCGATAGCTGCAATCACACCAGCTATGCCGGTAAAATTGTTTCACTGGTCACAAGAAAGATGGAGTCTGTGCCGTGATATTGAGGATCACCACATTGAAATGTATTGAGTTCATCATCCAGTAGTCATTACTTTCCATATGTAATAACAAGTTTGGCATAAAACAGGTTTGACGAAAATGTCAAGAGACTTTTGAATCACTCTGTATTTGAAAATAAATTAGCTCAGATTTTCTTCTGTAATTATGCACTCATTGCAATGCTATATTGCATTACAGGCACTCTTATCATCCTAACTGCTTAAAAGAAGTTAAACTGAAAATATATAAAAACTGTTATTCTCCCAGTTATATTATATGGATGTGAAACATAGACTCTTACTTTAAGGGAGGAAATAAGATAAAGAGTATTTGAGAATAAAATTCTCTGTGCTCAGAATTTTTTTTGGAACAAAGAGAGATGAACAGACATCAGATGAACAGGGGAATGGAGAAGAATACTTTACACTGACTTGCACGATATTTGTAGTTCCACCGCTGTGCTGTCGAGGTAGCGTGCTGCCTTGTCAAGCAGCAGGCCCGGGTTCGATTTCCGGTCGGGACAAGTTTCCTAAGTGAGGATTTTTTCAGGGGGTTTCCTCACCTGTAAGACAAATGTCAGGAAACTAAGACCGAAACGTTCCCCGAACACCATCTGGCCATCATTATCATCAATATCATATTCCCCTCATTAGATTAAGTTTAGTTTTAGGTCTCATCATTACCATCATCATCAATTCTCATATCATCGGGGCTGCGTAACCCCGCCTTCCAGGCGCTTCAACCTCAGAAGTGGGTTAAATGTACGCCATGCTAGGAGAGAACACCAGATATGTCGAAATGACAACCTGTGGCATTTGGAGGGGGGAATATATATATATATATATAACCAGATATAATAAGGAACAGTTAGGTCTCGTAGACTGCGATGGGCAGGACATATGGCACGAATGTGGATTGAGAGAGGGAATGGAAGCTTCTTACTGGAAAACGCCAAGTTGGTAGACCACTTTTGAGGTGGGAGAATAACATTTTCTATGATTTGAGGGAAGCATGTTATACATGGGATGCGTGGAAAACATTACCTTGGGATAGAGACGCATGGAGAGCTTGTGTCCGCG